>CM065129.1:39232966-39385863 GCA_033026305.1 Cirrhinus molitorella
ATGCACAAAATATGAATTCCAATCATTCTAAACTGATTAAAAGAAACTGATGCAGATGCAGCAAACATAATAGAGAAATGTTTTTCGACGTGATGATGCTTGTATGTTCTCTTGGACATGTTTTTGTTGACGGAGGTCTTCTTGGCATGTGTGTGTCTCCAGATGACGGCAGGATCTGAGTGTGTTAGAGCGCTAATGCGGCAGTGGTTTTGTCCGCTGTGTCGTGGACTTCCTTCCCTCAAGCCCTGCCATTCGCTGTGTCTGAACGTCATGAAGGGCTGCCTGGCCAATCAGGCGGACTTAGACTCTGAATGGAACAATTTTATTGGTGAGAAAGAAAGCCACGTAGTTCACCTGAAAAGTATGATTCAGTGAGTGAAAACAGCATTGAAGACAAGTAATCCATATGAATCAAGAGACACTATCACTTTATCTGATGAACAGATGTCATTTTGTTTCCATGTGAACATTGATCAGCACACATACAGTTGAAGACAAAATTATTAGCCCCCCTGTGAAATTTTACATTTTTTTAGAATATTTCCCAATGTTTTCACATTATTTCCTATTATTTTTTCTTCTAGAGAAAGTCTGATTTCTTATAGTTGCTTGAATAAAGAATTCAAAAATAAATAAATAAAAACTGCTAAGTGTCAAGAACTGCAGATGCATTATCAAGAAGTTTAAAGAGACCAACACAGTGGAGAACAAGACGGGCGAAAGATTTCAAAAACTTCTAGTGAGAGAGGTTTCTAAAGAGCCAAGACACTAGTGAATGATCTAGACAAGACTGGAATTGATGTCTCAATGAAGACAGTCACTAGAGCCCTGCACAGGAATGAACTGCAGAAAGACTCCACTTCTGAAGAAGAGACACCTCCAAGCTAGAATGAAGTTTGCTAAGGACAACCTGGGGAATGTGATGCACACTGGAAACATGTCCTTTGGTCAGATGAGACAAAACTAGAGTTTTCTGGCCATAGAGATGTTGCCTATGTTGGAGAAAGAAGAACAGCGTTCCCACAGTGAAACATGGTGGTGGCAGTATAATGCTGTGGGGATGGAGCTGGGAATCTCATCAGAGTTGAAGGAAACATGAAAAAGGAAGACTAGAAGAAGATTTTGAAAGACAACCTCAAGAAAACTTGGTTTGGGTCCACATTTTGTCTTCCGGCATGATAACGAGCCAAAGCACACCTCACTTCTGCTGAAGAAATACCTCCAAATGAGCAAAGTGAGTGCCTGGCCTGCACAAAGCCCAGACTCGAATCCAATAGAAAATCTTTGTGGCACACTAAAGTCCAGAGTTTGTCCCAGAAGACCAACAAATCTGGAGGAGCTTAAGAGATTTGCTGAGGAAGAATGGTCTGTCATTCCTCAGGAGACATGCTTGAAACTTGTGGAGAACTACAGCAAACGACTAAAGGCTGTTATCAAGCAAAAGGGACACACTATTGACTATTAACATCAGAGAGATAATCATTTGACCAGTAGACTTTTTAAAATTCTTGGTTATACATATATTTCTATTTGTATTACAAACCCTAAAAGCTTCCTGAATAAAGTATTATGTTGTTGTGTTGATAAAATCGTCTTTCTGTTAAACACTTGGGAGTTATTTGAAAAAGAATGAAATATTTTATAAGGGGCTAATCTTTTTGTCTTCAACTGTACATAGAGCACATCCGAACATGGAAACCTCACAGGTTCATGTCAGTGTCTTATGGGTTTGGAGCAGCGTGAGTAAAGTGTGAGAGAACTGTCAGTTGCTTTATGTGTGAATATGATCTCAGTTTTGCGTGTGAATGTCATTGCCCCGCAGACGCTCTGATGGCGGTGGTGGAGAAACTCGGCGGGCCGTTTCACTTCGAGTTGGCCGCAGACTCTATCGCAGTGAAGGTGTCTGAAGCCATCATGTACATGCAGGAGAACAGCATTACCATCTCTGCAAAGGTAAAACAGACATAACAGAGTGATGTGTGTTGGGTTTGAACAAAATGGGGAAACTTACATTTGTTACAGAACTATTTACTTTACACAAATGGACACTGACATACACAATACAGACAATGTTCAAACATGTCCTTAAGATCACTGTAAGTTTTTGTCAACTGTAGTCAGAGATGGGTAGATTACTTACAAATTGTAATCAGTTACTGATTCCAGATTACATGACAAAAATTATAATCCATTACATTACATATTTTAGGTAATATAATCAGATTGCTTTTGGATTACTTTCAATTTAACTCTTTTATCACATTGATTTAAATAGGATTATCTTGTAGCATAATGATGTAAAAAAAAAGCAAAGAGTAAGAAATTATGCTCCATTCATTGTAATTTACAACATGAAGTGCATTAAACATGATATTACCTAAAGATCTCCCAAACTAGGGTTTGTTAAAAGAAGGAACTTCAGTGCGTTTGTGAGCTTAATGAAAAGCTAAATAGTGTCTCCGGGGGGGTAAAATATAAATATATTTGGCAAATAAGGTTTAGATGACAAAAAGTTTTGGAGTGTCTGCATTGCATGTAAATAAGAAATAATGTGAATATGTGCTTTTTAATGAGTTTGAAAGACAAAAGCCTTCCAAAGACATAGTAATGCATTGTTAAAAAACCTGTTAAAAATGAATGTGTTCAGCAGTATTGCTGCAATATTGAAAACCTTCTTAAACCTGAAAAGATTTTTGTAAATCCAGTGGTCAAATGCTGTGTGAATGTCCACAAAACTGGACTTTCTGAATGTATAAAATCTGTAGGCTATTTTAGAAAGGAAAATTTTAAAGATAAAAAAGAGGAATTAGGGAGAATCAATGAATTAACAATAATGTATTGCTATTGTGTGAATAATATGTAATCATGTAATCTATAAAAAAGTAACTGTAGTCTGATTACGAGTATTTTAAAATGTATCTTACTCTAATTACAAGCACTTCATTTTTGGAATCTGATTACGAAGTCCACATTACATCTGATCACTTACTACTGAATGATGTTTATGCTGAAGCAAGTGCCTCTGTCTCTGTACTTACTCCTGATTATTCACAGAGGCAGCTGAATAAACTGTATTTGAAAAAGTAACACAGATATTTACTTGTAAACTTAAAAGTAATCTATTATTTTACTAGTTACTTGAAAAAAGTGATCTGAATAGATAACTTTACCCCAAGGATGATAACATACAATTGGATTTAAACGTAACAAAAATGTGACAAAGCAACGGCTTCAAATCCATTTGTATCGATTTAATTCAAGGAGTAACAAGGAGTTGCACTGATGTTGAATGCAGCTGGACTGTGTCCTAAAACATTTATACTTTATTAGGGGCCATTCACACTGAACGCGTCTTTGCGTTTTTTAAAAAGCACAGCATAGAACGTGAGAGAGTCTTGAGATGTGCTTTTGAGACATGATGCATTAACGACAATAAGGGGAAAAGAAATGAAAAAATAAATGTTATATAACTCAGGCTATCCGGACACAGCCACTATGAGCGCCTCCTCTGCTATGTTGTCATCAAATAAAACAGTTGTCATGCCAACTTGCTAATGTAAACAGAAGCTCGCAACGCTAGCCCCGCCTCCGAGTTCTTCTGATTGGCCCACTGCTTTGGAACTGACATTGATGAGCGGCGCTGTGTTTAAAAGTTGAAATTCTTAAACTTGACACGCGTCTTAAAAACGCGGAGCGAGGAGCTACAAGAGACGCGAGACGCGAGCGTATCGGTCATGCAATTCCGTCAAGCACGTTTACATAGAAAACAATGGAAAAGTAGTGCATTGGAATGGAAAACACGTTCTGTATGAATGGCACCTTAGGCCCCGATCAGACAGAACACATTTTTTGCAGTGAGAGGTGCCTTTTTTTAATTGTTTTCTATTGGCAGTGAGCGTTCTGCATGCTGTTTATGCGTCCCAGGAGCGCTCTGAGCACCTGAGGTTGAAAAAAAAGCAACTCTGAGCTGAAAAGCGCTCAATTGGCCTTTTTCACAAGAATCGGAAATCACGTGACGCAGGGTAAATATAGTTCCGCTAGCGGTCTGCGGACATTATGTTGTATGCTCTTGTCTCAAATTTCATCTCTTACCCTTTCTATTTTGTCTGTTTTCCAAGTTGTTGTTATATAGTCTACAAATAAATGTATTTGTAGCTTATATGGCCGCTCAGATCGTTCTAGAATTTACCGGCGGGTAGTTTTATTTCACCAGCTGTCCTATATATAGGCTCATTCAACAATTCCCTTGCTCGTTTTAATATATGACAAGCATTTATTTATATGCCTAATTTATGTAAAAACTAAATTCTAAGTACGTATGCACCGCTACACATAGGAACAAATATATAAATTCAGTGTCAGAATGAGTTATAATATGCTTTAATGTTGCGCGAATACATGCTATTGCCTGTATTTTAAAAACGCATGAGTAACTTTAAAAAAGTCACAACAATATGTAGATCATCTCAACCTAATGAAACGCTGAAACTGTTGACCATGTATTAATCGCACATTATAACTATGAGAGACTAAAATAAATAAGACATTTATTTCCAAGACCTCATTGTATAGCTTCATCAGTTGAATTAGAGTTAATATATTTATTAACTAAATATACAACAAAGTACTAATAGGTTTGTTAATGCTGTGCATATTACAGACCTTAGCCCTTACTAAAATTAACTACGAATCAAACCAAAACGGCAGTTATTCCATGGTTTTGTTACAAAATCTGATTTGTGTGGTTATGCAAATAGTAATAAAACAAACCTGCTTTTACTATAATAAAACCATGGTTAATTTTCGTAAGGGAAGATGATAACGAGCGGAGAAAATGTGAGTGAACCATCATTGCGAGATGACAGAAGTTCTGTTTATGATCCATATATCCAGAAAGAAATGCAAAAACGCATCCAGGGATCGTGGTCCTCTTTCGCAAATCGGAGGATCAGAGCTGTCAGTCGATTTCTCCAGCACATCGCCAAAAACAGTTTTTTACATGGAGTGCGACAATGCACCGCTGCACCAAATAGACACGGACAATGATATAACCGAATATACGCGTCGTCACTTCTAATTAGTGCTGAAATTTAGTTCTGAAATAAAACTTTGTAGTCTCACTAATAAATGACCAAGACAGTTTAAACATGTACATGAGATTTAATTCTTGCAAAGACATTGATGCCCGAGCGGGTGCTCCTTAGACTCGGCAATCACTGTTACCGGAAATACTTTTACCCTGCATGCAGCCACGCCGGAAGCCAAAAACCCGGAAGTGTGAAATTGGTCAATGTCATCACATTTTTTTCCATTCTCCAATCAAAAGAATGGAGAGGCGGGCCTTCCATTGTGATAACAAACGTTTACCGTTGCTTAGAAAGTTCGGAGACTGCAATGATGGAGGAGAACCGTTTGGTGTCTGTCGCGGGATACTCTGAGCTATGTTTTTTTTTTAAAGGTTTTTGCTAATATGACAGTTTACTTTACTAAAATCTGTCTTTTGCTGTTGAGTGTTCGCACTATAATCCTTTGATTAGATGACAGCGCTGCTGTTTTGATGGTTTCTTAGCAGCATAAAAAAAGTGCTGCACACTGCTCTTCTTTTCAAAGTCACCCAAAAATAGAATTGTGTTCAGACACAGAAAGTGCGTTCGGTGTGATCGGGGCTTAATCTTCCCAAGAGACTGGTCGTGCTTTGAGCTAATGTGCTGTTTTTGTGTGCTTGTGTTGTTTCAGGTCTTTCAGGGCTGTGGGATCCCTCGGCCGACTCCAGCCAGAAACAAACGCTCACCCAGAGAGAGAGACGGCAAGAGAGCCTTCAGGACCTACAGCGCCGAGGAGAAACCCACCACCGCATCGGGAACAAACCTGGACCGACTGGTGAGACGCACCTCCAAACCCGACCTCTGGGAAAATCTTCATGACAATTTGGCAACAATTTAATAAACTGTAGGCTAATTGATCTTTTAATTGCACTTAACATATCTAATACATTAAGCTATATTAAGTGTTTATGGTTTTCTATGGGAGGAAAACGCTTAACTAGAGACTTTCAAGTCAAGTCAAGTCATCTTTATTTATATAGCGCTTTTTACAATACAGATTGTGTCAAAGCAACTTTATCAAATAGGAAGGAAGATAATATATCAATAATGCAAAAAATGACACCGTTAATGATTTTAGTTGAAGGAAATTAATCAATAATTCCAAATTAATAACAAATTTAATTGTCCCCAACTGAGCAAGCCATAGGCGACAGTGGCAACAGTGGACACAGATGAAGAAAAAAACCTTGGGAGAAACCAGGCTCAGTCGGGGGGTCAGTTCTCCTCTGACCAATAAACAAGCAGTTTATACCTGTAGAGGTGGTCTATATGTGCTGACCCACCATCTGGATATGGACTGGATCAGTGGACTGCAGTGACCATCTGACCAGGATACAGACTGGATCTGACCTCTGCCATTTTTTCTGCACTAAACAAGTGAATGTTGCCAAGATATTTTCAGAGATGATAGACAAGATGTTATAGAATAATAATTTAATAAAAACCAAATTCTGACAAAAAATTGACATTTAACCTATTTTTTGAATTTCCTGAAAACGTCCCAGTACCACATCTGACGGGTTTTCCCAAATCACATCACGATTTAAGAAATATTTGCCAAGTTAGGGCAAAAACTGACTATTTTTCAACGAATCTGCAAACATTTCAATAAGTGATATTACTTTTTCTTTTCCCATTTTTTAATAGAATTCTCGTCAAGAACCATCTTCCCTCCCCTTAGAGAGTTTATGGAATAAAGAACTTCCTCTTCTGTAATTGGCCTTCCGCTGTGAGAGAGGAGTCTAATGTTATTAAGAAAAAGGTTCATCCTTCATTCTGACAAGTAAAGATTTTGATAATATTCTTTCATCATTTTATTAAATATATTTGTTTTCAAACCTGTGAGTCCCAGAGGAATCCCTTAAGGATGAATATGACTCATAAAGTCTGTGTGTGGCAAAGAAAAGAGATGATTCCACCTTCTTGGTTAATAGCTGATCTAAAGACAAACGGGCTGCATGAATCTGTCGGGACACACCTCTGGAAGGTGACCAATTGAAATCTCCCTCCAAAGTCTGAATTTTCTTTTCCAGCTCCGCTATATTTGTTCATTGCTGCTTTCTTTTTGGCTGAAGTGTAAGATATAATTACACCTCTTAAATAGGCTTTTGCCATCTCCCTTAGGACCTTATTAGTTTCAGTAAAGATTTTCCACTGTTATTTGAGAAACTGCGTAAATTTAGGACAGCTCAGTAATGAAGGATTAAGTCGCCTCTGTCTCATTGTAATGGGAGAGTGGTCATAACATCTGCCATACTAGAAATAGACTAGAATAGAATCTTTCTCCCTCATCTGAGCTAACCTCCAAAACATCAAACAATTCCAGATCCTTGCAAAAGCATCACACGACTCCGTACAAAAACATGTTTCCTCGTACAAAAAATAACTGCAGTTTTTTTTTAAGTATTACTGTAGTTTTTAAAAAGTATTACTGCAGTTTTTTGTTAAAGTAATACTGCAGTTTTTTGTTAAAGTAATACTGCAGTTTTTTAAAAAAAGTAATACTGCAGTTTTTAAAAAAGTAATACTGCAGTTTTTAAAAAAGTAATACTGTAGTTTTTAAAAAAGTAATACTGCAGTTTTTTAAAAGTATTACTGCAGTTTTTTGTTAAAGTAATACTGCAGTTTTTTTAAACTAATACTGCAGTTTTTTGTTAAAGTAATACTGCAGTTTTTAAAAAGTATTACTGCAGTTTTTTGTTAAAGTAATACTGCAGTTTTTAAAAAGTATTACTGCAGTTTTTTGTTAAAGTAATACTGCAGTTTTTTTTAAGTAATACTGCAGTTTTTAAAAAGTAATACTGCAGTTTTTAAAAAGTATTACTGCAGTTTTTTGTTAAAGTAATACTGTAGTTTTTAAAAAGTATTACTGTAGTTTTTAAAAAGGATTACTGCAGTTTTTTGTTAAAGTATTACTGTAGTTTTTTGTTAAAGTAATACTGTAGTTTTTAAAAAGTATTACTGCAGTTTTTTGTTAAAGTAATACTGCAGTTTTTAAAAAGTATTACTGCAGTTTTTTGTTAAAGTATTACTGTAGTTTTTTGTTAAAGTAATACTGTAGTTTTTAAAAAGTATTACTGCAGTTTTTTGTTAAAGTAATACTGCAGTTTTTAAAAAGTATTACTGCAGTTTTTTGTTAAAGTATTACTGTAGTTTTTTGTTAAAGTAATACTGTAGTTTTTAAAAAGTATTACTGCAGTTTTTTGTTAAAGTAATACTGCAGTTTTTAAAAAGTATTACTGCAGTTTTTTGTTAAAGTATTACTGTAGTTTTTTGTTAAAGTAATACTGCAGTTTTTTAAAAGTATTACTGCAGTTTTTTGTTAAAGTAATACTGCAGTTTTTAAAAAGTATTACTGCAGTTTTTTGTTAAAGTAATACTGCAGTTTTTTTTAAGTAATACTGCAGTTTTTAAAAAGTAATACTGCAGTTTTTAAAAAGTATTACTGCAGTTTTTTGTTAAAGTAATACTGTAGTTTTTAAAAAGTATTACTGTAGTTTTTAAAAAGGATTACTGCAGTTTTTTGTTAAAGTATTACTGTAGTTTTTTGTTAAAGTAATACTGTAGTTTTTAAAAAGTATTACTGCAGTTTTTTGTTAAAGTAATACTGCAGTTTTTAAAAAGTATTACTGCAGTTTTTTGTTAAAGTAATACTGTAGTTTTTAAAAAGTATTACTGCAGTTTTTTGTTAAAGTAATACTGCAGTTTTTAAAAAGTATTACTGCAGTTTTTTGTTAAAGTATTACTGTAGTTTTTTGTTAAAGTAATACTGTAGTTTTTAAAAAGTATTACTGCAGTTTTTTGTTAAAGTAATACTGCAGTTTTTAAAAAGTATTACTGCAGTTTTTTGTTAAAGTATTACTGTAGTTTTTTGTTAAAGTAATACTGCAGTTTTTTAAAAGTATTACTGCAGTTTTTTGTTAAAGTAATACTGCAGTTTTTAAAAAGTATTACTGCAGTTTTTTGTTAAAGTAATACTGCAGTTTTTTTTAAGTAATACTGCAGTTTTTAAAAAGTAATACTGCAGTTTTTAAAAAGTATTACTGCAGTTTTTTGTTAAAGTAATACTGTAGTTTTTAAAAAGTATTACTGTAGTTTTTAAAAAGGATTACTGCAGTTTTTTGTTAAAGTATTACTGTAGTTTTTAAAAAGTATTACTGTAGTTTTTAAAAAGTATTACTGCAGTTTTTTTAAAGTAATACTGCAGTTTTTTGTTAAAGTAATACTGCAGTTTTTAAAAAGTATTACTGTAGTTTTTAAAAAGTAATACTGCAGTTTTTTTTAAAGTAATACTGCAGTTTTTTGTTAAAGTATTACTGCAGTTTTTTGTTAAAGTAATACTGCAGTTTTTAAAAAGTAATACTGCAGTTTTTTAAAAGTATTACTGCAGTTTTTTGTTAAAGTAATACTGCAGTTTTTAAAAAGTATTACTGCAGTTTTTTGTTAAAGTAATACTGCAGTTTTTTTTTAAGTAATACTGCAGTTTTTAAAAAGTATTACTGCAGTTTTTTTTTAAGTAATACTGTAGTTTTTAAAAAGTATTACTGTAGTTTTTTTGCAATTTTTGGACACTAAAAAAACTGCAATATTGCAGTTTTACTGGAGTAATACATCTGAAGTACTATTGAAATACAACTGCAATACAACTGCAGTATTACTGTAATACAGCAGTAGTACTACAATTATACTGCAATAAATCTACAGTAGGCCCTAATACTGCAATATATAACAGAAGTACAATTCAATACTACAGAAGTTCAATAGGCCTACTATTAAAATGCTGTACAATAACATGGAAATACAACCAGAATATTCAGAATAACAAGTTTTATTTGCACACATCAGCAATTTGATGATTTAAGGTACAAAACAACAGTTAATGTCTTAAACAGCAATGCAACAACAAATGCTTTGACTTTTCTTTAAACTTAAAATAACAAGCTGAGAGACTAAATGCATTTAGTGTTTATTTACAATTTACATTTACGCCCTTTGCTGTGATCAGGTGGAGGAGCTACAGGAGCGTCTGCGGCCCATGAGGGGATTCTGGGTAGCGCTGCCGCACACCATCTGTAATGACGAACACAAGGCGGCTGACGTGACCAACGAGGACCGCTGCTGGAACGGACAGACGCGCGGCAGGTTCGAGACCGCATCCCCATGCTCCTAAAGCAGACCTGTCAACCCTCCCGCTTTTCCCGGGATTCTCCCGTATTTTATCATTCCATCCCGCTATCATCCCGTTTAAATATTTTCCTGTATTTCTCCCGTATTTTTTTTTTTATCTCACTACAAAAAAAATCCCACTGAGCGTATTTTATGTTTCCTACATTCGTCTCTGGTAAAACTCCCATAAGTTGTATGGCCCAAACCTCATTATATGAATAATCACCTCGACATATTTCAAGGTCAAATATTGTGTTCGGGTCAAATTGACCCAAAAATGTTTTTCTTTTTCCCGAAAATACTAGTTAAAGTTATCGCATTGGGCTCAAACTTAGTGACTTTGTTCACATAGGGTATAAGTACTTCTCAGAATTTTTTTTTTACAAATTTTCGTAAATTTTTCTGGGTTTTATTTCACCTAGTCACACTCGTGGTGTTTCCGGGTCAAAAATGACCGGACTCCAAACAACTGCTTATAAATCTCTCATTATGCAATATTATCACCAAATATTGGATTCATTCTTTTTGTCAACTTGTTTTCTTTCATTTAGGACTGGTTTTGTGTTTTTATTTGCATCTGTTTAATCGTAGACCTCATTTATCCGAAAGTAGGCACCTCGTTTTTTGAGTGAAAAAAGCATTTTTTATGCATAATTTTCACAATATGAAGTAAAAAATTATGAACATTTGCACGGTTTATCACACTAGAGTACTTTAATGTTTAATCAGGAAGTTTGCTTTTAAATGCTTTTATTTTGTACAAAATTGCAAAAAGTCACACTCGTGGTGTTCCCGGTCAAAAATGACCAGACTCCAAACAATTGCTTATAACGAGTGTGACTGGGATCCGAACACAACCAGAGGGTTAATTGATTAAATATCAGCGCTGCAAGTTTCAAAGTCAGGTGCTCTGCTTTGTTTTTTGCAGTTACCGAGGAAACGGCTATATTCATGGCGAAAATTAAAGGCCAAAAACCCTTATTTTTACGCAGAAAACACCAAGTTGTAAATGTGAACTGGTGGATCCACAAGAAGATAATTGATTATAAAAAGATTTAATTTTTTTCATCATTTATACTTTTGACTCCGCCCCCATATCCCCATGTTTTCCCGTTTTTTGGAACTCAGATGTTGACAGGTATGTCCTAAAGGCTGAATTGTGCGTGAGCAGTCACGTTTACGATTGTGTGTGATTTGCAGATACCTGCCGTCCGTTACCGCTGATGGTTTGGTGAATCAGATTAATAATCCAGAGATGGAGGTGGACGTCGCCAGGCCGGACGTCAAAACGCGGCAGTTAATCATGGAGCTGCGAGTGGCGGTAAACAGACTCAGACACGCTCAGAACGGACGAGACGCCGATCTCATCGACAGTGAGTGTCTGCGCTTTTATCTTGTTGTCTGTCTGTTCCGAAAGAAACAACGTTAGGATAAAGCGGTAAACGTTCTCATTTAGCAGAAGTGTGCACATGCATGCTAGAAACTTGCTCATAAAGGATGCAGCGAACGCAGTAAATGAGTGGGTTTTGTTGCATATTTATTTTAACTGCTGATGACACGAGAAACACATAAAAGGGTTGGAAACATTTTTTTGTACAAAATCAGAATCAGAATCAGAATGAACTTTATTGCCAGATATGTTTGCACATACTAGGAATTTGTTTTAGTGACAGAAGCTCCACAGTGCAACAGAATGACACAGATAATAAAACTTTAATATAAGCATTATAAGAAAAATCTTAAAATATCATGCCATCTTACATCATTTACATAAACTTAATGCATAAAAAATACTTCATTTAACCCTTTAACTGTCACTCCCTTTTTTGAACATAGACATGAAAATGCAGTATTTAAACTTTTTAGAGTGATAGAGAAAAAGGCAATGAAGAAAGTCTTTTTGTGACAAAAGCCAGAACTCCTGTTATGAAGTAGATTTTTGAGGTGCACTCTTGTCATAAATTAATCTATTACTTTTCCTACATACTTTGTAACACAAAAAATGGTAAAATATCTATTTAGGAGTCTTTAGACCTTTCCAACGATATATAGTTTGTCATGATTAAAATTTATTTGCAAAATGATGAAACTTTTGCATCTTACAGGTTGTGGGACGGGTGACAGTTAGGGGGTTAATGCATTATTGAAAGAGCAATTGTGTGTGAGTAAGTGTTATACAGTGGGGCAAATAAGTATTTGACTCACTGCCGATTTTTCAAGTTTTCCCACTTACAATGAATGGCGAGATCTGTCATTTTCATCGTAGGTACAAAAAAAAATAAAAATCCAGAAAACCACCAATGCTCTTACTGAGGGAAGGAGGTTGTTGCCCAAAATCTCGCTATGATACATGGCCCCATCCATCCTCCCCTCAATAGGGTGCAGTCGATTTGTCCCCTTTGCAGAAAAGCACCCCAAAGCATGATGTTTCCACCCCAGTGCTTCACGGTTGGGATGATGTTCTTGGGATTGTACTCATCCTTCTTCTTCCTCCAAACACGGCGAGTGGAGTTTATACCAAATGTGGTCTCATCTGACCACATGACCTTCTCCCATGCCTCCTCTGGATCATCCAGATGTGCTGCGTCCCAATTCGCATACTATCCGTCCTAAATAGTATTCGAAAATATAATTAGTCTGTCCCAAATCATAGTATGTTTAAAAAGTATTCCAGAGATTCCCGGATGGTCTACTTCTTCCGGTTGGAATTCGAAGTGCAGATCGATCCACACTCTAACGGCTAATATTGCCCACAACACATTGCGCGGTGGACGAGGAATCAATTAGAACTACAAACACGCATAAAATGTGTTTAAAAAAAACTACAAACATGGCGGATATGCACGACTGACAGACCGGTTCAGAAAGGGGTTTGAGTGATAAATAATCAGTCTAACATAATGAAAACATATTTGTTTAATGTTATCCGCGTCATATGTCATCTACAGCAACATTGTGAACTTTTATAATGATACGTTTGGTCATTATTTTAAATGCGTCATTATGCAAACACATGAGCCGAGTTCTCCCCATGAAAGACTCAACGTGCATCTTAATTTCTCTCCAGTACGGTAGGAAAACAAATTAAACGAAATTTGGATGATGTTAACGGTTTGACAAGATGATTGACAGGGCAGTTTAAACAGTGGCAAGATATACGTAACTAAGCAACAGAGCGTCCGTTAAAGACGCAGCTATGACGAAGTAGTATGTCCCGAAGCTTGCCTACTACTTTGCTACATACTCAAAAGTATGTACTTTTTCTTCACAAAAAGAGTACATACTTTTAGGGCATAGAATTGGGACGCAGCAATGGTCTTTGGCAAACTTCAGACGGGCCTGGACATGTGCTGGCTTGAGCAGGGGGAGGACTTTAATCGGTGATGGTGTGGTGTGTTACTAATGGTAACCATTGAGACTGTGGTCCCAGCTCTCTTCAGGTCATTGACCAGGTCGTCCCGTGTAGCTCTAGACTGATCCCTCAGCTTTCTCAGGATCACTGATACTCCACGAGCCCCAGTCTGAGGGAGACCGACAGTCATCTTGAATTTCTTCCGTTTTCTAATAAACAGTTGTTGCCTTCTCAGCAAGCTGTTTGCCTATTGTCCTGTAGCCCATCCCAGCCTTGTGCAGGTCTGCAATTTTGTCCGTAATGTCTTTGGCCTTGCCCATAGTGGGCAGGTTGGAGTCTGATTGACTGAGCGTGTGGACAGGTGTCTTCTACACAGGTAATGACTTCAAACAGGTGCATTTAATACAGGTAATGTGTAGAGCAGAGGTCTTCAAACCTGCTCCTGGGGACCCACTTGCCTGGAAAGTTTGTTTGCAGCCGGCTTCAGCACACCTGCCTGCAGTTTTCACACAGTCTTGAGGAGCTTGACTGGCCGCTTCAGGTGTGTTTGATTAGGGTTGTAGCTAAACTCTTCAGGATAGTGGGTCCCCAGGAACAGGGTTGAAGACCTCTGGTAGAGGATAGGAGGGCTTTTTAAAGACAAACAACTAAATTGGGGAAAACTAAAATTGGGGACAAACAATTTATTAATTTGGAACTATTGATTAATTTCCTCAAGCTAAAACTGTTTAAAGTTTCTTTTTGAATTATTGATATATTACTTTCCCATTTGATAATGTAAAGTTGCTTTGGCACAATTTGTATTGTAAAAAGCGCTATATAAATAAAGCTGACTTGACTTGACTATGACAGCCAGAATTCTTGCTGGTTGGTAGGTGATAGGTGAAATTATTTATTATTTAAAAATCATACAATGTGATTTTCTGGATTTCTTTTTTAGATTCGGTCTCTTACAGTTGAGGTGCACCTACGATGCAAATTACAGATTTCTCTGTTCTTTGTAAGTGGTCCGTAAATCGGCCGTGTATCAAATACTTATTTGCCCCACTGTACCTGTTTAAATCATGCTTTGACCTGAGAATATTCCGTATCTAGAAGGAACAAATAGCTAAATTCCTTGACCACTCATGTCCAGTGCTTTCACAGCCTACAGAATCTTTCTGAATTTAGTGAACCATCAAGCTACACTAGCTAAATATGTTTAACGTGAATTTTTGCTAAAAAAAAAAAAAATGCATCGGGCCGTTGGCAGGAATTGCACTCGTGATTGAAGCGGTGGTGAAAACCACGATGCTCTGACTTTACAAAAATACGCTCAGAGTGTTTTTCTGTTATCAGATCTTGAAAAAAGAGCTCAGAAAATCACTCTGGATCCCTCACATCCAAGCCATCCCCTCTTTGAACTTTTGCCATCTGGCCAGCGCTACAGAGCCCCTAACACCAGGACGACCAGCACAAGAACAGTTTCTTCCCCCAGGCAATCCACCTTATGAACAGCTCAATGTTCACCCCACTGTGCAATAAAAATATGTGCAATAACCTTCAATCAATCATCAATAGCACAACTGTACATGCCACTTATTTCTTAATCTATTTTTTGTCTATTTATATTTACATATGTGTATTTTCTATTCTCATATTATCCTTGTTTATTTATTTATTTATCTGTGTTGTTGTTGTCTATGTACACTGGAAGCTGTCGTCACAAAAACAAATTCCTTGTATGCGCAAGCGCACTTGGCAATAAAGCTCTTCTGATTCTGAATATCAGAATTTGGTTAGTATATAATATAAAAAGCAGAGGAGAATGCGCAGTTCCCGCTGTGGCAGACGTGTTAAAGGCGTGTGATTGCTGTGGTTGTAGGTGATGTGGAGGGAGGCAGCGGCTCTGCAGTCGGAGCAGATGCGGGCGAGCGCTTTAGTGATGACTGGCCGGCTCACGGCTCGTTCTCTCCGCCTCGCAACACGCTCCCGGTCGACGAGCCGCCCCGCCCCCGTGATGGGCCCCGCCCCCGGGACAGGCCCCGCCCCTGGGACGCATCCACCAATAAAAGGAACAGGCTGAATGGGCGAACGCGATCAGATGCTGGACGACTGTGCCCTGCTCTGCTGCCGTTCCTCCTCCTCCTTACTGTCTCTCTTTCTCACCGCCTTTAATGGAGATCAAACTCTCACCTCCCCGAATGAGCGCAGACACCAGCAGCAGATCCGCACCTCCGCAAGTGACTTGTAGACCGTTTCCTTTTTATATTTGTCCATGTTTACAAAGCAGCACTGTGCGTTGTGTAGTTCTCTTTGATTGGTTTGCGGACTACAGTCAGCTGATTTCGTACAATCGAACTGGAATGCTAGTTCAATCTGTTGACTGACTTATTTTTTCCTGTGATGGTTTTTGTATAATATTGAATGTACTGTTGAAAGTTTATCAATTTTTCAGTTTATTTATTTCTATTATTTATATATTTATTTATTTAGCCATATTTCTCATTTCTCATTTATTTATTTAATCAGGGACAAAGCACATTAATAGTACACACAATATGTAAAATGTACTGGATTTAACCAACACTGGCTAATTTTCATCCGTAGTCCCTTTTGTTCAGTGTGCACTGCAAAAAATGCTTTTCTTACTTAGATTTTTTGTCTTGTTTCCAGCCAAAATATCTAATCAAGGAGGATTTTTAAAATTAAGTGAGTTTTTGCTTGAATTATTGCAAAATGTGCAAAATTATCTGCCAATGGGGTAAGAAAAATAAACTTATTTCAAGCTGAAAGGTAGACTATTTTTCTTACCCCATCGGCAGATAATTTTGCTTGTTTTAAGCAAAAACTCACTTAATTTTGACTTTTTTTCTGAAAACTTGTCTAGAAAATCCTCCTTGATTTAAGATTTTTTAGATATTTTGGTAAGTAAGAAAAGCATTTTTGCAGTGTGTGTGTGTATGTGTGTATATATGTGTGTGTGTGTGTGTGTGTGTGTGTGATACTCTGGTGGGAATCTTCCTAATGAAGTGACTAATGAAAGTGTGTGATTTTTTTTTTTTGTCTCATTCATAAAACCTAGAGTGTTCAGGACTAGAGACAGCTGAACAGATGGTCAATGTTTTTGGTGATTCCTAAAATAAACAATTAAAAAGGTTCTTCTGGATGTGCTCATGTTTTTGGAGAGTCGCTTTGCTTCATAGCTGCTGCCTTGACCCACAAACAGTATAGAAAACAGGTGTCATTTTAAATGAAAGAGGACTAAGTAGTGAAATATATTAGGCACAGGAGCATGTTTCATTTGATCTGAACATCACACTTATTTGGCTTCTAGAAGATATAGAGTGCCACTTCATGCCTCTCTTTGATTTATACGTCGGTTTTTGCATATCTAGCCTTTCAAAGTGTCTCTGAGCACAGGATTAAAGGGATAATTCACAAGAAGACAAGATAGGGTTTTAATAACTGCTACACGCCTGGGGAAAACAGATAAACATCTATGGTGAAAAAAGGTAGGACAACAGCCACACATTTTTCCTTCAGAAATGACTGAAATGACTCAGTGACGATCCTTCAGAAAAAGGGTTCAATCCTTTTATGAGCCATCTAAGACAAGTCAAGTTGATTGATACAACTTGTATTGTTAAAAGCACTGTATAAAAGCAACTTTTGCATTATTAACACACAGTGTTGGTAATAATTACATAAGTCATGTAATAATATTACTTTTTTCAAGTAACTAGTAAAGTAACGCATTACTTTTTCATTTCCAAGAAAATATCTGAGTTACTTTTTCAAAAAACTAACGCCAGTTACTCTTTGTTTTCTTTATGTGTTTAATCCCATTTTATAAACCAATGACTTTGCTGCTGGCCTTTGATCCAATTCAACCGTACACTGCAAAAATACTGCTCTTACTTACATTTTTTGTCTTGTTTCCAGCCAAAATATATATAAAAAAAATATATAAAAAAAATCTTAAATGAAGTAAATAATTATTTTTTTGTTTTCAGAAAAAAACAAGTCAAAATAAGTGACTTTTTGCCTAGAACAAGAAAAATAATCTGCCAATGAGTTAAACAAAAACAGAAAACAAGATAATTTAGCTTTCCCTATTTGGGAGATTATTTTGCTTTTTTCAAGCAAAAACACAAACTTTGACAAGAATTTTTACTTCTCTAGAAAAACCCTTCTTGATTTAAGAAATATATATTATAAATATATTATTAAGAGATATTTTGGCTGGAAACAAGACAAAAAATCTAAAAAAAGATACCAGTGTACCAATAAGCAAAACTAACTTTAGATGAACTAACATTTGAGTCTTTTTCTCATTGCTGAAGAGTGTTGAACTAAGTTAAGTTGTGACTTTGAATATTGTCTCCATTTCAAGTGGGAGTACTATCTCAACCATCTTTTATAAGAACATTTATAGCATACCATTAAGCTAAGCGTTTAATAACACTGTAGGGTGTTCACTACAGTCTCCAGGCTCACAGCAACCAATATTAGAAAAAATCATAAAAGAATGAACGATCATATCTGTTTTTAATCTATGTTGATGTTATTGCGTAACCTTGTGTCAGTAGTCAGCAGGTGTGGGACTGGCCATTTACTATCAGGACAGTGGCTCAGATAGAGTTACTTCATCAATAATTACACACTCACACTGAGATCAGACTCAGGGAGGCTCATTTTAACCTTACACAAGCCACAAAATGGACATAGCAGTACTGCCAAACAACAATCATCCAGAGAAATTTCTCCAGCTGGATGTGGGAATGCTGCCAGCTACACATGGAATGTTCCAGATTGGTGCGGCACTGTCTCGACAAAAGCAGTGGCACAACAGGATGTACTCGCAGGTAAACCGCTGAAGGAGGAGGATGTGAGAGTGTCAATACCTCAATCTAACTTCTCTTTGTGGAAAAAACTCTCTTCGATCAGAAGAAATAATGGTTTGAATTGATATTTTTTGAAGTAGAATTTATCAGTAGTCTTCACTTGTTTAACAATCTGACAAAAGGTAACATTGTATAAATATTTTTAATGGATTGGACTTTTCAGCATAATATCATTTTTAATTTGATTATGTTGGACTTATGTTGAAGGAGCACCTTCATAAATACTTAAGTTGCCAATCGTTTTTTCTGCCGTAGGTGGTATTTTAAATATTGTGTTCAGTTTGGTTGATGTCAGGGCTGTGAGATGACAATACTCCACATAGTCTTAAATGTTATACTGATGAAGTTCAAATCTGTTCATGCATGCATTGTTATTGTCATCATGATGCATACATGCAACCCCAGCTGGAAAAACATGATTCTCATTTTCTTTTTACTTTTTTTTTTTTTTTTTGCACAACTTTAAAAATGTATCTTCACATACAATTCAAGTCGGTGGACACCTGATGAGACTGTCCTCAAAGAAAATACGACCCAGTTGTACGTTTTTGAATCGACCAAATACGATCCATTCTTACGTTTTAAAGTTAAGCGCCCTCTAGCGGTCGTAAAAATAATGACAGTGTCGCGTTGGATCTGACGTCATCGAATGACGTATGAGTTTTTATACGATTTCAGGGTAATTTAAACGTGTTTTACTAGGTGTAATTCGTATATATGACCACACCTAACCCTACCCTAAACCTACCCCTTACAGAAATCATGATTTCTAGTGCATATTTAAAAAAAAAAAAAACATACAATGAAAACATATGCGTTCTCCGGACTCGAACCTGTGTTCATATGATTATATCACTCCGCAGTGCAACGCGCTACTAATTGACCTACACATAATGCAAAGGTTGAGTTAGATACCTGTTACTGATAAGGGAGCAAATGTTGAATACGCTTTACAGAGACGTATTTGAGGATTTGTGAAAACGACTTTAGTCGGTCGTATAAATTGGAGGACGTTGTTTATGGTAGGAAATTTACACAATGATCTGTACTTAATTTCCTAATGATTTTTGGCATAAAAGAAAAATCGATCATTTTGACCCATACAATGTATTTTTGGCTATTGCTACAAATATACCCCAGCGACTCATGCTCCAGGGTCACATTTCATACATTACTCCACTAATATGTCCACTGAATACTTTAATATAAAAGGAAGTGAATTTGGACACAAAGTGCAGTGCGGCGGGCATCTTCCAGCTAGACGTGGGAATTTTAGTGCAACACTTACAGAACATGAGCTGGCTAGATGTATAGGGTAGGAGAAAAATGTGCACTTGTGTGTGCTAGAGACAGCTATATTATGCCTGCTGCATATTGTGCTGTGCGTAACTCTGATTGGTGTTCGATTTCTGGGTGCAGTTTTGTTGGACCGGGTCAAATTGAGCATAACTGCATTCAATGCAATTCCCTAAAAATCACATTATGAAAAACAAAAAGGAATCAGGTATGAACAGGACAATTTTAATATCAAAACTTTTTACACAAGAACAATTAATGTCAAAAAGTGTGATTTTTTAAAATGTGTTTAAGCACAGTTTTTTTTTAACAAATGTTACATTTTATGCAAGTGTAACATTTAACTTTTCTTTTTCTGTTTTTACATGTTCAAAACATCCTAATAAACAATCTGAAGACACTGTGAAATTAAATGAATTTTTGCTTCACTTATACAGGCTCATCTTTGGCTCTTTAGTCTCACTGAACAAGCAAGCGTGTGCTTTCTGCAGATGAATTTCTTACATTTTACACACATGGTGCTGTCTTTGGTGGGGTACACCTCACATTTTTTCATTTTTTTTTTCCATTTACAGGGAAGTGCGAAACAGAAATAAAACGTGTCAAAATGTAAGTTCAATCAAAGTTTTTAGTTTGTATCTGTGCATCTACCTTTGAACTTTTTTTTTGGTTGCAAGGCAACTGTACAGACCCAAAATTAATATATTTATTGGGCATATGTGGTTATGTTGTTTTTACCACCCTGAGAAGGTGAAAATGGAGCTATTCCGCAGTATTTTCAGTACTAACAAAAGAATTTCTCAGACACAGATGGCCGTCACACGTAAGGAAAGCGCAATACGACGATGATTCGAACTCAGTTATTAAGTCTTTAATAGTAATCCACAACACAGATAATCCACAAGGCAGGAACACATGCACACTCAAAATAACCTTCATACCGGACGACTAGACATAGAACAGAATGCAATTTATAAAGGACAACTAATGACATATAGACAGGTGCAGGTGATGACACTTAATGAGGACAGGAACAGGAACACCAAAACCAAGAAGGAAAAACCAATATACAGACAGTTCACAGGGGTGTGACAATGGTGCGAATTATTTTAAGTGTATCTGAAAAAATGTTTTCAAACACAAACTGTAAACGAAGGTTAAATTCCAACTTTCTCTCAAGTTATATGAAATGCTATGTAACCTAGCTTTATAATCATATGTGGGTCAAACTGACCAATGAACATCGAAATTGTTATAAAATGATGTGTACATTTAAAAACACTTTGCATGCATGTTCATGGCCCTAAATGAGAAAAAGTCGCAACATTTCTTGAAGAAATAGATAAGTTGGGTAGTATGTTGTATACACTGAAAATAGAAATGATAGCTCACTTTTACAATCTGTCTCTAAGAAGGTCTCTGTCAGTACTGAAAATAGTGGGGAAAAGCAATTGTCTTCCTTTTCCAGGGTAGTAAAACACCAACATAACAACACATACACAAGAAATATATTTAATTTGATCTGTACAGTTGCCTTGAAAAAAAAATGGGTTAAACTGACCAAATATAGGTTCTAAACAAAGTCAGTTATACTTTCTTACCATGCAATTTTTTGTGCTTTATTATTCATTTATAATTTATAAACAAAAAATGCTGACAATGTTCAATTATTAAATGTTTGGCAAACGTATTAATAAATAATAATACAAAAATATAGGACTGGATTGTTTTTGACCTGGATCATGATTCCAAAAAGCTCAATCAGATCTACAGATTTCCAGTGTTTGTTGAGTGTACAGCAGTTATACACTCATTATTGAAGCGCATTATGAAAATGAGTGTATTTAATAATATGGTGTCAGAGAGACACTTCCTCCAACCAGATCTGACCCGACCCTGAAATTTCTAACAAGCTTGAAGACCTTTACTATCTGGCCCAAGTTGTGTTTAATTTTCCTCCAGGATCAGGACTGGGCTCCCTTTCTGTAGGGGTATGGTTTATTTGTTTCACACTCGATATAGCATTCACCTTTAACTGAAATGCTTTCTTCATAAATCTGTCTTTGTTGTGTAGGGAAGGCAGAGAGAAATGGAAGGAAAGCCCTCCACAGACAGTCATGTGTTTGAAGACAGAGAGCTGGAGAAACACATCACTCCTCAAACCCTGAAACCAAAGATCAAGCAGAACCCTCTCTTTTCTCACATCAGCATCGCTGACATCGAGGAGAGCAAGTCCAAACCATCCTGGACCATTCAGGACTATGACAGACACACTGCACACGGCCAGCTGGCGGACTATATGAAGGTACTGCATTAGCCCAAAGCAAAGACAAATGCAAGCAGAGATGGGCACAGATGAATACATGAGCATGGACTTAAATACAAATACAGTGTTTTGAAAATACAAAATACATGTAAATTTGGCCATTCTGTGGAAGTATTATTATTAGGCTTTAGTGCTGCATGATTATTCGTATCGCAGTCGCAGTGGCGATGTCAGTCTGTGCAATTATATGATGGGAAAATGTTGCAATTATATTAAATAAGTGTGTGGACTTGAGAACACATGATTTCTGACAACAGTTTGCCGAGTTTCCAACAAAATATTTTCCAACAAGGCTAAGAAAACAAAAAACAAACAAAAAAAAAAGAAAACCCAACAAACAAACAAAAATATTTATTGGTTTGAATGACAATTTTATATCTAGTTTTTTTTTTTTTTTTTTCAAAAGAGTCTATAGAGAGTGTTACATCCTGCATGAATGTCTCTGCTTGTGATAAAATGTTTAAAATATCTTATTTTTGTGAAAATGTGTTTTTATTTATTGTTTTATTTAATTTAGCTATATTGTTGAGAAGCTTACATTAATGCAAATGTAATTTAATTTTGTAAAAATGTATTTATTTATTTTGAAATGTTTAGTTTTACAAATACACATTTCAGCATTATTACTAACGTGTGTGTGTGTGTGCGTGCGTGCGTGCGTGCGTGCGTGTGCGTGTGTGTGCGTGTGTGTGTGCAGTTTCCTTAAAAACCCATCAAGTTGACCATTTAATATAACCGCAGTCGCATATCGCAATATTGACCTCAATAATCGCAATATGAAATGTTTCTCAAACCATGCAGCCCTATTATTGTGAATAGAAAAAACAACAGCTGACCTGAGCTGAGCTGACTTGTTTTTGCAACAAGTAGTTACTTCCAGAAATTTTGGATTCTACTTTATTCCGGGTTTGATTCCAAAAATCGACTCTGAACTAATAATACCTTTTATTTTTTTCAAAAACAGGATATGTCAGAGATCATGGGCCTCGTTTATAAAATGTTGCACATAAATCATCCTAAATTTGATCTTACATTCATCTCTCAAATGTGTTACAAGTAAAAAAAAAAATTACAAGTAACACAAGTTACATAATAATATTACTTTTTTCAAGTACCTAGTAAAGTAACGCATTACTTTTTCATTTCCAAGAAAATATCTGAGTTACTTTTTCAAAAAACTAACGCCAGTTACTTTTTGTTTCCTTTATGAATTTAATCCCATTTTATTAACCAATGACTTTGCTGCTGACCTTTGATCCAATTCAACCGTACACTGCAAAAATACTGTTCTTACTTACATTTGTCTTGTTTCCAGCCAAAATATCTAACAATTCTTAAATCAAGAAGGATTTTCTAGACAAGTAAATAATTATTTTCAACAAGTTTTTGCTTAGAACAAGCTAAATAATCTGCCAATGGGGTAAGCAAAAAAATCTTATTTCAAACAGAAAACAAGATTATTTTGGTTTACCCCATTGGGAGATTATTTTGCTTGTTTCAAGCAAAAACAAACTTAATTTTGACTTGTTTTCAGAAGAAACAACACAATATTATTTACTTGTCTAGAAAATAGTTCTTGATTTAAGAATTTGTAGATATTTTGTCTGGAAACAAGACAAAAAATCTAAGTAAGAAAAGCATTTGTTTGCAGTGTACTAATAAACAAAACTTACTTTAGATGAACTAACATTTGTGTTTTTTTCTCATTGCTGAAGAGTGTTGAACTTTCTTTTCCTGCAGTTCTACTGTACAGACGCCAATTTAATTTTCCTTTGGATAAAGGCATCTGCAAAATGACTAAATGTAAATTTATAAGAGCCATTGTAACAATGTATGTTATTTATTAGTTTTAATGCAGAGGCTGAGCAGAATATGAAATTGTAGATTGTAATTTCAGTAAAGTCTGGTCAAGCTGATTGTGTCTTTCAGGAGGACCCACGAGAGCTGAGCTTCTGGCTGGAAGATCTCTACACCCCCGGCTATGATTCACTGCTCAAGAAGAAATCTGCCGAAATGAAGAGGAACAAATTTTGTAAAACATTTTCAGCCGTCATTCTGTTTGTTTGTGTTATTATTTGTGTTATTGCAGTGCCAATAGTGGTAACACAGTCAATGAATTGATGAATACCCACATTGTTCTGTTTGGTCATTACTAACATTACTAATGTTTACTGTTGTTGTTGTTGTTGTTGTTTACACAGTCAGCTATGTTAACAGCTCATGATGACATTTAATATTTCAATGTTGTAAATGAGTGTTGGGCTCCACTCCCCCCTTAAGGGTTTTCTCTGTGTGACCCATGGGTTGAATTGCCTACTTGTGCATCCCAATGCATTGCCAGCGATACCATACTTTCAGGATACATATGAAGCAGCGACTGATGTGATACGATTCACCCCTATTATAATGCACTATGATCTGATTTCACGTTGATGCAATACGATATTGTCACAACTTCTGTCTGTGGCCTTCAGTCTGCCAGCCTCCAGAGGTCACTGACTCCCGCATTACACAGACACACATATCACCCTGCACTACACTTCCCATGCTGCACTGCACAGAATGCACTTTCACCACCTGCAGCCAATCAGACTCACTATAAATATGAGGCCTTTCCCACTATTCAGGGCCCAGGATTGTTGTGTTTATCTCTGTGTCTAGCGATAGCACTTTATGGAGTTGTCCTAGTTTCCTGAAGTCTAGTTAAGTCTTGTTCTTAGTCTGGTCACCCGTGTCTTGGTTCTTGCCTGTCAGTGTTGGGGGAAACACATTACAAGTAACGCAAGTTGGGTCATAATATTACTTTTTTCAAGTAACTAGTAAAGTAATGCATTACTTTCCAAGAAAATATCTGAGTTACTTTTTCAAAAAAGTAATGCCAGTTAGATTTTGTTTCCTTTATGTATTTAATCTAAAAACACATCTTTTCCATCTTTATTTGACCCTCTGAATCTTGCACTCTCTATTCTATTTCTATTCTTAAAAAATTCTCCTTTTTTGTCAAGTATCTTTTCTATCTTTTCTAAAAAAAGCTCTATCTTTTCTATCTTTCTATCTTTTCTAAAAAAAAGCTCTATTTTTGTCATCCATCTTTTCTATTCTATCTATTTTTCTTTTTATTTACTAAAAAACCTTGCTACATATACTGCATTAAACTAATCTGAGACTCGTCAGAGCATTTGTCAGATTTGGATTGCTTCCATTGTCCTCATTTGTAAGTTGCTTTGGATAAAAGTGTCTGCTAAACTAAATGTAACACCATTTTTTTTTTTTTTTTTTTATAATTTATTTTTGGCCTTTTTTTTTTATTAGGACAGGACAGATCAATACTGACAGGAAGTGAAGTGGGAGAGAGAGAGGGGGGTAGGGTCGGGAAAGGTCCTCGAGCCGGGATTCGAACTCGGGACACCCATAGCGCAACAGCACTATATGTCGGCGCACTGCCCACAAGGCTATAGGCGCCGACTATGTAATACCATTTTATTGTCTTTGCTGCTGACCTTTGTTGATCCAATTCAACCGTACACTGCAAAAATACTTTTCTTACTTACATTTTTCAGCCAAAATATAAAAAAAAAATCTTAAATCAAGAAGGATTTTCTAGACAAGAAAATAATTATTTTCTTGTTTTCAGAAAAAATACATCAAAATTAAGTGAGTTTTTACTTAGAACAAGCTAAATAATCTGCAATGGGGTAAGAAAAATATCTTATTTCAAACAGAAAACAAGATTATTTTGCTTGTTTCAAGCAAACACACTTAATTTTGACTTGTTTTCAGAAAATCCTTCTTGATTTGAGAATTTTTAGATATTTTGGCTGGAAATCTAAGTAAGAAAAGCATTTTTTTGCAGTGTACTAATAAGCAAAACTTACTTTACATTAACTAACATTTGTGCTTTTTTTCTCATTGCTGAAGAGTGTTGAACTTTCTTTTCCTACAGTTCTACTGTACAGACATCAATTTAATTTTCCTTCAGCCTTAGGCTTATTCACTTCATTTCATTTTGGTGTGAAAGGGCTTTTACATTTGCTAAGAATCAAACTTTTTATATTAAAAACAAACAAACAAGCCCTGCCCAGATTTAAAAAGCAATTGCAAAAGTAATGTAACCCAATTAGTTACTTTTTTTTAGGGAGTAACGCAATATTGTAATGCAATTTCAGTTCTGACCATGTTTTCTAATAAAAGCTTGCGCTTGAATCCGCCTCCTCATGCCGCTGTCACTCCGTAACAGATACGATGTGGAAAGCGTGTCCAGCTTCAAGTTTTTGGGCACATATATCTCTGAGGATATCACTTGGACCATAAATATCATAGCTTTGGTAAAGAAAGCACAACAAAGATTGTTTTTTAGGGACATTAAGGAAAGCTTGCTTGCCTCAACAGATGCTGATTACTTTTTATCGGTGTACTATAGAGAGCATTGTAACATATTGCATTTCTGTATGGTTTTCCAGTGGTAAGAAAACACTCCAGAGGGTTTCTTGTGAGCACAGAGGATAATCGGAGTTGAACCAGCAATAGAAGACACAATAGGTCACACTGTTTAGCGAAGGCTATCAGCATCTTTAAGGAATCTTCACACCCGAGCCATGTGTTTGAACTTTTACCATCTGGTAGGCGCTATAAGACATATTTTACGCCCGCACTTCATGTTTGAGGAATAGTTTTATTCCCAGAGCTATTAATGCTCTGAATCAAGCTAACAAATCATCTTAGAGATGTGTTTTATAGAGTTTCTTAAAGTCAAGAGGAGGCATTGTTTTTGTAGCATTGCTGATTAGGTTTGGCAGATCAGGGGTGTCCAAACTACGGCCCGCGAGGTATTTTTAACCCTCTCTGGTACACATTATGTTCCAACCATGAAATATTTTTTCACATAAGTTTTTTATTACATGAAATAGCTTCAATTATACAAATCAAAACGATTGAGAAAAATTATTTTGGGGGGTATTTAGGAAATTGTTGCCATATGGCAACACTGTACCACAATGGCCAAAATTTGATTTTCTATTAAGTTATGATTTTTCTTTTCAATTCAAATGCACATTTCTTTTAGAAATTGATGCATCCAATATTAATGTCCATCAAAATCTGACACATAAACACACTCATCCTCATTGTCATCACATGGAAGAGCCAACTCTGCACTAACCCTTTCTGTCAAATATTGCTGTTTTCATTTTCTGAAAAGAATAAATAATGTTCTTATTCATACATAAATACAACCATACTACAATAAACACTTCAAATTAATAAATAACTGCAATCAAATTATTGATGTTACTATTTATAAAAAATCCCAATGGGGAAATAAATTACTTCAATTCCACCGTGGTACAGCGTTGCCATAAGCCAACATTGATATTTTCTCATTTTACAGTAAAACTATGTTAGATAATGTTGATTTGTGAATATAAATATGTAATTTACTAACTAAAGATGATGCAAAAAAATCCCCCTTGAGAAGAGATGTTCAGAAATGAGGTTAACAGAGCCATTTCTGGAGCACTTCAGCCGGTGTCCTGCATATGAGGCTGGCAGTGGGAAAAACTGTTTTGGAGGAACATTCAAATATCATTTCACTTAAAAACAGCACATCACTGACTACCTTAGGGCTGGCCCTTTTAATTAGAATATTACAATATATTGGATTTTATTCAGAATAACAAGGAAATCAGTAGAAATTAATTGTTGCCATATGGCAACTCCGTACCACAGAGGGTTAAAACTGATATGAAACCGCAACGTTCGGAAAGCTATGGCCGTTTTCATCCGACCCGTGAGCAGAGCATGTGAGCGAAGCGGAGCGGCGTGACGAAAGAAAAATTCTTGGATAATTGTCTAAAATTAAGCATGCATGTTTCAGAGCAAAATTCTTACGTTCTTCTTAATTGTATTAATTAAAATGTAGGCTATTAAATACACGAATAACCTTAGCAAATCTACCTAAAATGCAAAAACTTGTATTTGATTTTGGTTAACTTTATTTCCGTGAATAGTTGTCGTTGTTGTGCAATAGAACATTTAAAACACAAACGGACACACATGAGATGAACTGTGCGCAGATCTTTACTAAATTCACCTGTATTATAAAGCCTGTTAAAGGTAACACATGGACACGGGGAACTGGGGACACTGGAGAGGGAAAAATAATTTATCTCCCTTTGGCCTTTTTTTTTTTTTGTAAAGAACAAATCTGCGTGCGTTAAATTAGATTATAAATGACTGATGCATATAGCCTATCTAGACATTCTGTAGGTCTACCTATTATTTATTCATTTTAAGCAATAATTATTTTAATAAGTAGGCCTAATTACGAAATATAGCCTAATAATTCGTTCCAAAATTTAAGCCAAATCTAGGGAAGGAACGAATTAACGAACGAATGAATTCGTGGCAGGCTGGCAGCTAAGCCTAAACGAGATCGAATGCTCAATTCGTGGCCATAATTTAGACTAAACGAAAAAATGAATTTAATTCGAATAAAAGAGAACTGTTCTAAATTCGTGGCCGTGATTTTGTCTGCATGCCGTGATGACCGAATATAACCTTAGCCTACACCATGTTTGCGTAGTACTTTACATTTATGTATAAGGCTTGCAACTTCGTTGAAACAATATCTGAACTCCATAACTGCTCTACTATTCTCGATCTCTACAGCTTCTCGATCGCGAACAAGTAAATCACCAAAGGGTATTCTGGGTTGAGCGAGCGGCGCTGTGCGTATTGAGCGAGCGGAGCGGCATCTTCAGAAAGGCGCTCTGCGCTCTTAAGGAAATATTACCGCTCCGCTCACGATCCGCTCACATGCTCTGCCCGTGAGGCAGTTGTTTCATACTGGATCATTTGATGCAATATCAGTAAAATCCAATAGATGGTGCTAGCCTTTAGTGCGGTAAATAACCCCTGATTTACAACGTTGCGCACGTTTCAGAAGCGGATCTTTGCGCAGCTTCATATAAAAATATGCGCCTACTCTATATTTGAGGGACGCCGCGTCCAAGCGGCAAACACAAAACAAAAGGTCAAATATACACCCTACAAAACTGGCACAATTGTAAATAAAAATGTGAAAGACTTTCCAGTAGGAGAACAAATGCCAGAGTTATCCTCCTGCTCACGGGGCACTGAAATTTCAGAAATAATTTGTTGTTGTATCTTGCAAAGATATGCTTTCTTCCTCACATTTCAATATAAATGGATACCAGTACTGTATTTTCTGGATTATAAATAACATTTTTTATCATCTGAAACGTGCTGCAATTGCCAAGATGACTTTATTTTACATTATTTCTGAATTTATGTGTCATACATAAATCGACTTGTACTTGTAAATGTAGCTTATCATAAAGTGCTCATAAAAAAGAAGGTACAAGAATAGAACTGCCTTGTATGTACAAGTATACATACAGTACACTAGTAAGTGAGAGTTAATTTAGAAGAAAAAAAATATACATCAAAGCTTCATTTGTCAAAAACATTATGCGGCCCCTCACTTAATGTGGAAAACTTGATGTGGCCCCCGAGTCAAAAAGTTTGTCCATCCCTGATTTAGATTATTTTGCTTGTTATTTATTTAATAGTTTTAATTGCATTTAGTGTGGAGTTTGCATGTGAAATTTTGTTGGTGGGTACGATGAAAGTTGTATGCATTCAATAACAATAAAGAAATTCAATTCAATGCAATGGAAAAAAATATGATTCTATGCAACTCAATATGGTACAGATTAGGGATGTGCCCAGATTCAAATATTAGGAAATGATGTGTACTTTGGAACGCCTAATCCTAAATACCCTAGACTCCTGGGGCCTCATTTATCAATCTAAGGTAGAAACGAGCGTAGATTCGAGCGTACAAATCAATTTAGGACAGAGTTCACATGTGATTCATGAAACATTCGTGTGCCGCCAATCCCGCCGTATGAATGATCGCACGTTGATAAATTTGGCGGCTGAAAGCGATCGTCATTTAAATATCACGCCCCTAAAAACACCCCGCTTTACAAGCCTTGAGTTTACGACACGAAGAAACCAAACCCGGACAAGAAGAGAAAAGGAAAAAACATTATCTTACTCTGAAACACCCTTTAACCTTATATTTGCAAACAATGACATTCATTTATACCTATATTAAATACCAATAAAAATAACAAAACATTTATAAACATTGTAGCCTATTTAGTTCTCCTTAATCCACAACAAACTCTTTAAATTTAAAGGTATTAAAGAACAAGATTGAAAAATAGCTATAAAATTATTAAACTATAAAGTAAAACACCAATTTAGACAAATATTGTCCACTAAGCCTCTCTCATCCACATCCAAATGATTCCTTTTTTCCACCACGTCACTTGTGTTCCAATATCCACATAAAACACCCTACACAAGCGCAAAAAAAATAATTTTGGGGCTGCACGCTGACTTTACCTTTTAAATAACTTTTATGTTTTAAATACCTTTTAAATACCTTATCAATAATTTAATTATTGATAAATTACAAGTTTTGCGTAGAAACAACCGTACGCCCAATTTTCTTCAGTACGTTCGTTTCATAAATGGGAGGGGTACAGAGATGATATGTCATTGGCTTATTGATTGCAAGCACCTGCATCCACTCACCTCACCCTTCAAACAGTCCCTCACCTCACTCCATCGTTGGCTGGTCTTGAGTTCACAAGCCAGTCCTCATGCTCTTCTACTCACCGATCCGTAAGCCTCGCATGTGGATCTATACCTCTAGTCTTCATCGAATCCCTGAAAGAACCAGATAAGAACTGTTACCTTGAATTACATTGAGCTTCACTGACTTTTGCTTTTGGGATTGCTGTTGGGATTTACTTCTGTTACCTTCAATAAAGCAGCTCTTATTGAACGTTGGGACCAGTGGTGTAGTGGTGCCTGGAGAAGTGGGTATACGCTTCCTCCGCTTCCTCCTCCTCCTCCTCCTCCAAAAAATAAATAAATAAATAAATAAAAAATAAATAAATAAATATATATATATATATATATATATATATATATATATATATATATATAGTGGAGAAGTGGGTTCATATATATATATATATATATATATATATATATATATATATATATATATGAACTCATTCGTTTACTGCATTGTGCACATGATCACGAGCGAATTTTATATTGAGAACGAAAAAACGAAAAACATTAATTTGTTCTGATCTAGCATTAGATATTGCTAAGCAAATCATTTAGCTCAAAAAATCTCTACAATATGAAGCTAATAATTCAGTGTTTCCATACCTATTTTTATCCACATTGTGGAATATTGCATAAAAAAACGCAAGATGAGCATAAATTCTAAAAATGCGCGTAAAAAATGTATGCACTCAACTAGTTTAAATTCTTATCCAGTAGGAAAACGTGCGCATAAACTACAATGGGAACACTGTGACTGCGATGGGACAGCATAACTGGACTACCTAACGAACCGATCTCTTTGCACTGCATCTGAAATGCTAGTTTTGTCATTCTAAAATGCTTGAGCAAAGTCTTGTCGAAGTGTTTCTTTATAGCTCTCAGATCTGCGTTGTCAAACAGCAGACTCTGAAAATAAGAAAACATGACCGCGTTTCATCTGCGCGCTCTGAACCTTTTACAGTTCCGAATAATGTCTTATTCTTATCTATATGACTAAAAATGACATGGTATTTTAAGTTGTTTCTGTTACTATAAGGAAAAAAAATCTAAGCGATCGTGGGAAATATTCGTGCCGAATGAGAGATGCATCAGTGCGTTTCAGTTTCTCTTTAAATTCGTTTTGGTTTGACTTTTGTATGTTGTTTATAACGAATGCAATTACAATTTGCGTTTTATTTTATATATTTTTTCTGTTTCTTAAATAACTTAGTTTTGGTTAGACTAATGTTGTTTATAACGAATGCCATTATAATTTGTGTTTTATTTTTATAATTTGTCTGTTTCTTAAATTTGTTTTGGTTAGACTTAACGAACGGCATTATAAATTGTAGTTTATTTTATAATCTCTCTCTCTCTCTCTCTCTCTCTCTCTATATATATATATATATATAATATGTACTACAATTTTATAGCTGCTCATAATTTTGCTCCCCTATAAAAACGAAATGCCTCCCATTGAAAATTTTCTGGCGAAGTTTAAAGGGGTTTATCGGTTTTCTAATCGTAAAAACTTGCTTCTTTTATTTGTAAGGTATTGTTTTCGTTATTATAAACTGATTCAAATCAGTAATAAATAATAATTAGTAGGCTACTTTTCCACTCGTGAGCCTCCCCTGCTCTCGCGTATGAACAGCACTCAACAAACACACACAAAGCAAGCCTGCGCCATGGTCCTGGCCGCATCATCACTGTCTTTACTATGTGTTTTTAGTGAATATTTTCATTTATTCTTATATGTCTGGATGTGGTGGACAGTCATGATTTTGGCTAATGCAGCAGGACACTACTAAATGATGGGCATCGGAGGGTATTGGAAGTGGTTATACGCCAAGCCGCCTGATAAAGAAGTGGGTATACGCCGTACACCTGCATATACCCTCCACTACACCACTGGTTGGGACGAAAGTAACAAGCGATTTTCTCAGAGCCCTGAGTACATTTGCTTTCCAAGCGATGACAGTTTATTCAGCAAGCAACCCTTGACGGAGCTGAGAAATATCTTGTGATTTCGTCATTGATTTACATGCCGAAGTTTGCCTTTTCAGAGTTTTTCAACATAAAAGTAAATCAGGTTTAAATGTCAAGAGTAACACTTGTTACTTTTGTCCCCCTACAGTGACAACAAGTGTTTCTTTTGTCCTGCTGCATGCTAATTTGGATTTTCTGTGTCTTGCATCATTTATTAAAACATATTTATGTTGTTTATGTCGTTTTATACCAAAGGAATATGCCAAGAGTGAGAATCAGAAAGACAGACATTTCTGGACATAGGCCTATCTGTCATGAACATCAGTCTTAAATTTAAAATGAAAATGTAATTTTTTTTTTGCAAATATAAAGGACAAAATATGTTTGCATTTACACATTAACAAGATCATAGTCATGAATATTTAATAAAAATGAGAGTAACCTAATATTTTTTAGCTTGTACTGTTGTGGTACTTTTGACCCAAGCGACGGGGCGAAATTAACAATGTGCGACTTATGTTCAAAATTAAATTATACTGAAGTCTTTCTACATTTGTACAAAATACCACCTGCTATTGATAGACCACACTTCAGAGTTATAGACCACAACCAAAATATATCTCTGTCTACAACATTATCTTTTTAAATTATGTTTTCTGAAAAATGTTACTTTCATCCCTGCTCTCCCCTATCCTTGTCTGCTTGTGACACCAGTTGGATCTGCATTTGCAAGACTCTTTAATTATTAAATGTATAAAATGTTTTTTTTTAAACAGTCCATATATATTTTTAGACACTGCTTTACAATTTAAGTTTACAATTGTAACACAATGGATCTGTACTTATGAATTAGATCTGCTTAATATCAATGAAAAATAAAGTGCTTGGGGGATTCCTAAAGAAAACTAAGGAATTGTAAAACTGTTGTAAATACAGATATTAGACATTCGGAGAACCTTTTTGCTCTGAGAACTTTGCATGTTTTGGATTCTGCAAGTTTTTCATTTTGTAATTATGTCCCACATGGATTCGCAGAGATTGTGATGCACAAAACTGATACTGATGATTACTAAATGTTTATTAACATTTACAGTTGATGAATAGATTTAGATTGGGTACTACAAAAACATTAACAAATGATTCATAAATGATTTAAGATGTGCAAATAGTAGGAGACACAACAAACAAAGACTAAATATATGACCTTTACAGACTGTTATTATGAATTAATGCATATTTTAACTCGAATAGTTTGTGAAGTGCCTATAAGCTATATTTTGACAAAAAAGAAGAGCATTAGCTAATACGTGAACTAAAGCTGAATGACATTTGTAAGCATTCAAATGTGCATTAACAAATAAGCTTGTAAATATTGTATAATATCTCTTAGATTTTTAAAATACATAAATAGTTTAATGACATTTGTAAACATTTACTAATGATCCATTACGCATTATATAATGTTTGTTAACAATTTAAGTTTTTAATCATTGTAAACCATCGGTCAAAATCTTTTGAAGATTTAAAAAAAAGTATAACCATATGAATTTCAATAATGATCTGTTAATCATTTGGTAATGTTTAAAAAGTTCATTAGTTAACAATAACAAGCACATTAGCTCATATTTCTATATGTGAATATATATGAAATAATGCTTAGTTAGATGTTAATGATTTATTAATGAAAGTTATTATAAAGTGTTACCCGCAACTTTTTACTTTTTATTTTTGGACATTCAGGTGCATGTGGAGCAGTGACTGCAGTGTTCATTAAATCCAAGATTATAACTATTGGATGTTTAGTCAAAGTAGTTTTAGGAGTTAAATCCCATCGAATTGTTATACAAGTACTACAGAAACTGCAATCAGCTTTCACAACAGAAGAATTAAAAATGCTTCAAGGTTACTGTGAAGGGGAATGCATTCCCGACGAGAAGGTCCCATTTCCAAATCTGACTCTTTAACAAAATTGTATTTATATATTTCATTTTGGAATCTGAAAAGGTGACAGATATGGATTTGTATGAAAGTGAAAAATGCATAAAGCTTGAGTAAAATCTTTTAACAAAAAAAAGCCTACATGAAAGAGTTGACTCACTGTGGTACTGTTTTTAAGACGAGTAACAATGTTAGACCCAACTAAAAAAGCCCCATTAACTAAAAGAGCTGAGATTTACTGGTGAACTCTGCATGGCATTCTTGCTGTTCATTCTTTTATTTCTGTTCTAAACCCAGATGAATGTCCTTTCTTTTTTCAGAGAGAGACCATTTTTCATACTTCTTGTATTGTTCAAGACATGAGCCTTTATTTGATAGTTTGGAAAATCTTTTTAATTGTTTTAATGGTAAGTTTTCCGTGGGCTTTAACCCTTTAGCTGTCACTCTCATTTTTGAACACAGACATGAAAATGCGGTATTCAAACTTAATTTTTTATAATTCATGAACGAAAACATTTTGTAATATGATTTTGATGTAGATTTTCCATGGTAATGCAATGTCTGACTTTAAAATGGTTTTCAAAGGATGAATTTTGAGATTTTAAGTTAAGTGATATATAATTTCTAATGATTTGTAAAGTGTGACAGAGAAAAAGGCAATGAACTCCGGTTATGAAGTAGATTTTTGAGGTGCACCCTTGTCATGAACGAATTATTACTTTTCTACATAATTTGTAACACACACACACACACACACACACACTGTAAAAATCTACATCTTAGACTTTTCCAACAATATATAGTTTGTCATGATTAAATTATGATTGGTGAAGTAAACTTAGGGGACAAGTGACAATTAAGGGGTTTAATATGTTAAAAAATTAAAGTATGAGCGTCAGTTGTTAAATTTTATTGTGAGTTAAGCCAAAATGGCCATTTACATTAGCAGAAGAGATCAACTTGAGCAATAAATGTAACGTAATGTTGAAAAGGTGTTTACAGCTACATTGTAAAAAAAAAGTTTAGTCAACTCCAAAAAAGTGTAGTTAACTTGAAATGTTCAGTTTTACTAAGTGACAACTTGATTCAACTTAAAGCAGCCGAGTAACAAACAGCTGTTAAGTTTAACAAACACATTTTTATTTTAGTCAACTCGAATATCTAAGTTGTCACTTGTCACTGAATAAACTTATTTGAGTTGACTGAACTTAAAATTGTACAGCAGCAGGGTAACAAATTATTTTAAGTTGACTCAACAAATTGTTTTTGTTTTTTTTTAGTGTATGAGCAAATCATGGCTTTTAATAGTTTTTTCATTTTACAAAGCTCTTTCAATATATTTTGAAAGAATATGGTGTCATAGAAGAGCTTTGTGTTCTGTTATCGTACTCTTTCTATAAAATGGTTTAAAATTTGTGAAAAATGTATTTTATGTGAATAATGAATAATCTTTTTGTTAAATACAGATGTTTGAACATTAAATTCTGTGTGTGTTTGTTGAGTGATGTGTGTTGGTTAGTGTGCATCAATTAAAGCAGTGCATTAATACAGAACAGTGATTAAACTGTTGCACAATTTGAGAAAATGTTCATATTGCGATTATTGAGGTCAATATTGCGATATGCGATTGCGATTATAATAAATGGTATCGTTAGTTAACTTGATGGGATTTTAAGGAAAATGCACACACAGATTAGTTAATAATGCTGAAATGTGCATTTGTAAAACTAAAAATTTCAAAATAAATAAATGTTTACAAAATTAAATTAAATTTGCATTAATGTAAACTTCTCAAAACTATAGCTAAATTAAATAAAACAAATAAAAACATACACATTTTCACAAAAATAAGATATTTTAAATGCTTTGTCACAAGCAGAGACATTTATGCAGGATGTAACATACTCTCTATTAAAAAAGGGATATAAAATTGTCATTCAATCTCAAACCAATAAATCTTTTTTTGTTTTTTCTTTTTTTGTTTTGTTTTGTTAGAAGAAAATCAGCAAACTGTTCTCAGAAATCAGGTGTTCTCAAATCCACACACTTATTTATTTAATATAATCGCAACATTTTCCCATCATATAATTGCACAGGCTGACATGGCGATTGCGATGCGATTAATCGTGCAGCACTACTGTGCATTACACGGTTTTACTGCACACCTGCCAGCCAATCAGAATCCAGTATCCAGACAGACAATGAAATAACTTAAATGATCACAATTAGAAGAGGTTTACTGCAACCTCTCAGTATCTGATGTACATATGTGGCCACTTCTGACATGGCAAAAGAAAAAAAGCCTTACACAAACTATAAAGAGGGATGTATATAAATCATGATACAGTGTTCTGGGTGCTTCCCCTGTTCAAATGAATCAGATGGACATCTGATTTCAAAGGTCTGTCAAATGCACCTTTTTATATCCGTCATTCTGAGGAGCACTGAGTTTGCAAATGGCGTTTCAGGTCTCTCTGATACGTGAAGCTCATCCGACAGCGAGAGCACGTGTAAGGCTTCTCTCCGGTGTGAATCCTCATGTGAATGTTAAGATTTCCTTTGAGTGTGAAGCTCTTTCCACAGAGAGCACAGATGTAAGGCTTCTCTCCGGTGTGAACTCTCACGTGAGTCTTCAGATTCCCTTTCTGCGAGAAGCCCTTCCCGCACAGCCGGCAGGAGAAAGGCATCTCTCCGGTGTGAAGAGTCGTGTGGATTTCAAGTGACTCTTTGTGTGTAAAGCTCTCTTCACACTGCTGGCATGCGTAAGGCTTCTCTCCGGTGTGGATCCTCATGTGAGTCTTGAGGCTGACTTTGTGACCGAACTTCTTTTCGCAGTGAGCGCAGGTGTACAGTTTCTCTCCGGTGTGAACTCTCATGTGATATTTCAGATTTCCGCTTTGTGAGAAGCTCTTTCCACACAGTCTGCAGGAGTAAGGCTTTTCTCCAGTGTGAAGACTCATGTGCGTCTTGAGGCTTACTTTATGGCCGAAACACTTCCCACACTGAGGGCACGTGAACGGCTTCTGTCCGCTGTGAATTTTCATGTGATTCTTCAGGTATTTCATGAGTTTGAAACTCTTCTCACACTGCTGGCATTTAAAAGGCGTTTCTTTGGAGTGAATTATCGCGTGCCTCTTAAGGTGTTTAACGTTATAGAAATTAATGCCACACTGAAGACATTTGAAACCGTTCTCTCTGGAGCGAATCGCCGTGTGGTGATTATGGGCTTCAGTCATTTGAACTCTTGAGGACGTCTGTTCTCCAGTTACAAAATCGTGTTTCTCTTCCGTTTCATTCAGTTCTTGATTCTCCACTTTCAGCACCATCAGCTCTGTGACAAAACGAGACAAATACAAGTTAACCCCCGTTCAATGCAGTGTTTTTATTTAGTTTGAGTCATAGTCTTTTGACTAAAATGCCATTTAGCTTTAGTCATAATTTAGTCATATGAATTGTTTTTAGTTTCAGTCTAGTTTTAGTTTTAGTCGACCAAATCTACTAAGTCTGCTAAAATCTAATGGGTTTAGTCACAGTGCAATGCATTTATTAAGAATCTCCCTAAAATTTCCAAACTCATTATATAGGTTTGATATTAAGGTTTGATCATGATAAACACTGTTTAACTGTGGTGATACACAACATGCCTTAATATTACAATTAAATAAAAACATGGTCTTCTTCTGAATGAAATCCCAATGGTTATATCGGCTAATGATGCACTCTTTATAGTCACTTGTTTACCATATTCTTCATTCTTTCAGACAGACATGTTTATTTCTATAAATTAATTTAGATTCATCTTTAGGGCTCCGTCAGTGATTCAGTCAAGAGCAGTGAGTGGTTTTGTTTCTTTTGTTGCTTGATGAACATCAGTGACTCGGACAATAGACACTAAATGCGGCTGCTGTCCCTTTAAAACCCAATGCAATGGATGCAATGCACTGATGCACTTTCTCTCTACTGTTTACATTAATTTAAGACGTAATCGGCTGTGTTTATGTGAATACTCATCAAAACGGACAATTCCAGATCATTTTGTGTGTATTTCTCAGTTCAACGTGAAAGAGTGTGAGGTGTGTTTTCTGTGTGTTGCTTCAGTGTCTGCGCTCAGAAAACAAGACCCAATTGAGTTCTCTCTTGCGTCGTCAAATTTATCCATATGTCTGCACTTCTCCCATATATTCACATTTCTGAGTGTTTTATTAGACGTGCAGCAAGTGTATTTGAGCTTGTGTCTCGCCGGTTTGTACACATATAATCTCCTAATCTCATTGATGAAAATGGCAGTAGATTTTTGTCAGTTTTTTCATTCAAAAGGAATTTTAGTTTGTTATCTTTTCGTTTTCGTCTGTGAAAAAAATATTGTTGATGAAAATGATGGCGAAAATTATTCTTCAACAAAATTAACTCTGGTTCAACGGCACAATGAAACTTAATATTTATAATGTGTGTTTAAGTAAGGGATAATGTAGATCCAGCAGGTTGTTATCTGGGAATAAAGCCCGACAGGCTTACCAACTGTTGTAAGACTGAAGGGCTTTATTCCCAGATAACAACCTGCTGGATCTACATTATCCCGCTTATTACACGGCTTCTTGCTACAAAAGCAAATAAATAGACAAGAAACATTGATCTGAGTAATGTTTCACTTATTTACAAGGTATTTCCGTGAAAAAAAATAGTTCCTGGCCGCACGCAGCGCACACCGTCTTTACTGGCTACTTCGTAACTTACATGAGTAGACTAAACAATGGGCACACATTTCATTTTCACGCATTTCAAATAGTTAAGCGTATAAGCCACAAGATGGAGCCAAACTGTCAGTGATTGATATGCGGCAGACAGCAGCGGAGTGATACGCATAATCACTAACGGTCAATATGATTCGAAGAACCCGGATGACCCTGTGTTATTAGCTTTAGCAGGCGTTATCTGGGAATATAAAACGGTTAGTTCCATTCCTGGATTCTGATTGGTCAGCAGCTGTGTTTTATTCACGATACAGCAGGGCTATGACCGTTCCACCCAATGGTTCTTAGTATCACTGCGCAGCACCCTTAGCAACCACCCTTAGCAACATAAACATATATTAGTTCTTATTTGAAGAAAGCAATAAGAGCTAACAGGCTAAAATGTTTCAAGTAAATTTTGATTTATATGACGTCAGATGAGTGGTTTGATTAACAATTTGGAAATACACACCGATTTCTGCTAAGGACAGCACCATTAAACTGTCTGACGCGCTTAATCCAACACATCTGAAGTACTCGTAAACAAAGTCTGGTTTGATGTGCAGTTACACACAGACTTATAGAAAAAGAGGGGAACCGAGAACTCATGCCAGACTCATTCAACATTTTAAACGAAGAAAATGGTCTCAGGTTTGGCACAATGAGCTTTAACTTGTTTATCAGGCGGCTTTGCGTATATCCGCTTCTAATACCCTCCGATGTGCATCATTCAGTGTCCTGCATTAGCCAAAATCATGACTGTCTTTGAAATATGTTTGATGATTGCGGCTGATGCGCCCGCTCTGTGTCCCGCATCTGGGATGCTGCTGTTCACACGCGAGAGCACGCCAGAGAAGGAGAGCGAGTGGAAAAAGTACTAATTATTATTGATTACTGATTTAAATCATTTTATAATAACGAAAACAATACCTTAAACCAGAGGGGGGCAAACTACGGCCCGCCAGGCGTTTTCATCCGGCCCGTGAGGCAGTTGGAATAAACTGGCTAATTTGATGCAATATCAGTAAAGTCCAATAGATGTCGCATTTAGTGTGGTATATAGCGGCTTTCGCTTTTTTCCGCTTCGTTAAACATAAGCGCCTAGTCATTCTTGACGGCATTCCAAACCGCACAGCTCAGATACAAAATAAAAAGTCAAAATATACACCCTGTGTAAAACTGGCACATTTGCTGCTGTTTTTAAAAATGTGAAAGTGTTCATTTGTTGGACAAGTGCAAAACAGATTGGTGACGAATAGGAAAGGCAAGTGAGTTTGCATTGTGCATTTACCAGCAACGTTCAGTTTTGCTTTTAAATAATTTGTCTGGGCGTTTATAATAAATGTTTATAGTGAACGCCACTATAATTTGTGCTTGTTTTTTACTTACAGTGTCAGTCAAATGTTTTTGAACTGTTCCTAGCCTGTTTGTATTTGAGTTCCATGAAATGACGTATAAGAACATTCGGTTGCAGTTAGAGACTATTTTTTACAGCGGAAGGCTTAATGATTTTACTTAATGAAAACATGAATACATATTTTTAATATTTGCATTGTGTGGTAACCGTTTTATAAAAGCAATAAGGTACTGGAGGCCGTGCTGTATCGTGAATAAATCACGGCTGAAGGGGTTGCAGGCACTCCGCTTCGCGTCGAGCCTAACAACACCCTTCAGCCGTGATTTATTCACCATACAGCACGGCCTCTGGTACCTTATTGCTTACATAACAAACCTTGGAATGTGGCAACTGACCAATCAGAAACGAGTATTCCACGAACCCGTGTAAATAAAGAATAGTTAAAAAAGTATATATGTAGCAAATATTTGAATAACTCAACTTGGTCTTCTCAAATATGGAAAGCTGCCAACAATTTCAATCAGGATTTAAAGTTTACCCAAAAATAAAAGTATTGTAATTTCTAGAAGAGTTTGGCTCTTCTGAAAAAAGAAGATACTTTAAATAACGTGTAACCAAACAGTTGCTGGTCCCCAGAGCTGGGTAGTAAATGATCAGATGTAATCTGGATTATGTAATCAGATTCCAAAAATGAAGTAGCCTACTTGTAATCAGAGTAAGTTACATTTTAAAATACTCGTAATCAGACTACAGTTACTTTTTTCATGGATTACATGATTACATTATTCACTCAATAGCAATAAATTACTCATAATTCATTGATTCCCCCTAATTTCTCTTTTTCATCTTTTCATTTCTAAAACAGCCTACTAATTATAGGCCTATACATTCAGAAAGTCCAGTTTTGTGGACATTCACATATTCACAGGTGCTGACAGCATTTGACCCCCTGGATTTACAAAAATCTTTTCAGGTTTAATAAGGGTTTCAACATCGCAGCAATACTGCTGAACACATTCATTTGAACAGGTTTTTAATCATGTATTATTATGTCTTTGGAAGGCTTTTGTCTTTCCAACTCATTAAAAATTAGTTTTTATTCACGTTACATTTACATTATTTCTTATTTACATGTCATGCAGGCTTTCCAGAACTGTTTGTCATCTAAACCTTATGTGCCAAATATACAGGCGCATCTCAATACATTAGAATGTTGTGGAAAAGTTCATTTATTTTAGTAATTCAACTCAATTTTGATGATTTTGGCTTACATTTAACAAATTGCTGAAATAAATGAACTTTTCCATGACATTCTGATTTATTGAGATGCACCTGTTTTTATTATAACTACCCCTGATTTTTTAACCCCTGAGACCCTGAAAAATAAGCTTTTTAATTGCTATTTTGAGCATAAGAAACTACATTCATGAGGCTATTAACTTCAGTTTTATTGCTGATTTGACATGTAATTTAATTGTGAGTTCAGCAAGCAGGTTTTGAGATTTCAGGATTCACCCATTTATTAAGACTTGGTCGTGTATGAGCTGACCGGAGGCGTTGCAAATGTAGTGTAACTTAGCTTTCAATAAACTCACAAACCGCCTGCAGTTCCTTTACGAACCCTAGTTTGGGAAACCTTCATGTAATATAGTGTTTAATGCACTTCATGTTGTAAATGACGAAGAATGGAACATATTTTCTTACTCTTTGCATTTTTTACATCATTATGGTACAAGATAATCCTATTTAAATCAATGTGATAAACAAGTTAAGTTAAAAGTAATCCAAAAGTAATCTGATTAGATTAGATTACCTAAAATATACAATGTAACTAATCAGTTACACTACTGACTACAATTTTTGTCCTGGAATCTGTACCTGATTACAATTTGTAAGTAATCTACCCAGCTCTGCTGGTCCCCATAGTATTTTTCCACAAATTCTTTAAAACATTCAATTCAACACAGCTAAGAAGTTTAAAACAGTTGAGGATTTTTGTAAATGGTGACAGCACTTTGTTTGTTTGTGCACTAGCCCTTTAAGCTGCCATAACAGCACAGAAACGATGCTTAGTTACAAATGAACAAAACGAGACACTTGACAAAAGACATTCATAAAGAGGCACAAGAGGTATTTACCTCTGGGGGATATGGCAAAAATGTAATCTCGATAATTTTTTCCTTATATTGATTGATAACGATATATATATATTTCGATATATAAACTGTTAATGCTGCCAGCTTTAAAAGAGTATTTGAGGGTTCATTAATTACATTTTAAAGTAGAGTTTATTCATTTATTAATTAAATAAATTAAAAACTAAAAGTTGTGACAAAAGAATGAGAGTAAATGTGGAAAATGTAAACATAAAACATAAAACTGTTGTAAACATCATTTGTAAGTAACATAGATTTTTTCTTTTCCAGAAAGACAAGTCTGTCTTCATCGTCTGGCTTTAAGAGCTAGATTAAATGTGCAAAATGTAAACATAAATATATTCAACTTCTGTTCATCACAATTTGTAAAACAGTTTTTTATTTTTTTATTTTTAGATTTTAGATTAATTTTAGATTGTAGTTTTAAATGTGCAACATAAAACCCTAACATAAAACTATACAATTTCGAGCCAGTGCACATAATGTGTAAAATGTTTACGACATTTTTACAGAAGGTTTTAATCTGCGCCTCGTCGCTTTTCAAATAGCCAAACCACTTCCATATAATTGAATTAGTGCTACCTTTTTTGTCCACAATTTAATCATTTTTGGATAATTTCCCCATGTAAAATAACTTACATAGTCTATTTACACAATCTGACAGTGACAAAGAGGAAAATAACAAGACAATGTCAATCTAAAATAAATGCCACTGGAAAATCAGCTACATTTACTCCATTTCACATATGATTATACAATTATTACATTTGTTTATAGATGTACAAATAAGTATTCGGGATTGATCTCATGATTCTGCAACATGATTCTTCTTCACACACAATCTTGATTGATTTGAGTGCATTAGTGTAATGCTGACCACTTATAACACGTATAACATTAGTAGTATTATTAGCAGAGTTGAACAATTGCCTCTTGCATTTTTTTTATACATTTGGAAGAATTTTTAATATATTATATAGCACAATATAATATAATGCATAAAATAATATTATTTTTAATTATTTTGTTGAATACTATTGCATAATTAAGTGATTCTTTTTGTTTGTGTTTATAGTTAACATAGGATTGATTTATGTAGAGCTGGGTATTTTAATAACGATCAAACGACTGAGTTCAGCTTTGAGAATGAAAACCAACCTGTTGGTTCCTCAGTATCTTCTTGCTTCACCCTGATTGCGTCTTCAATCTTCACATCTTCATTTTCCTCTTTAATAAACGCCATCTTTATAATAGAGCTTTATCTCAGCAGGAGTTTCTCTGTGTTTTGGACACATGATTGAGATGAGAATAATTCACACAAATAAAAATAAATAAGTAAATAAATAAGTCAAGAGTGATAGATAATGGTCTTAAAAGAGCAAAAATTAAAATAAAAAATCGCTGTATATTTACACTGATTTGAACCGCAGCTCTCGGTGAATCGAGCGATTCAGTGAATCATTTTGAGAAGCAAATGATTCAAATGACTCGGAGTTTCAAAAAAGCTCAGTTTCTCCCTTCACTGATTACAAGGACCGAATTCGTCTTTACGATTAACTGATCTGCCATATATAGACGATATAAATAGGACTGGGATATAGGGAGCGAAATAAGACGATCCTTTTCTCTTGTGAAGCGCTTTACTTAAGCAAAATGACAATTACACATGATAAATAAAGCACTGAAACAGTATATTCGAGAATAATTAATTAGTTTTACAGCGCTTGTACAAACTATACAACTGCCTAAACGATTGTATGGATTTAAAGGCTTGGAAGCACAAACCTGTTTTCACAACAGAAGCAGGAGCGCAGCCCGATGACGCCACACCGCCGAACAAAATAAAAGTCCCGGGCCGTGTCTGAAATCGCCCACTCGTTCACTCATTCACTAATCCCCATCTATATCAAAAGGAGTGAACGGATTCGGACGGTGACGCTGACTGTTGTGAAATTAAAGATTTGTTGTATGTTGTGTGCTCCTACTGAAAAAACACCTTCTGTTCACTGACAGAAATAATATTATATCCCATTATAAAGTGATATTTGATTCTTTGAAGTTTTTATTTATTTATTTATTACTTTTGTATTGACATTTTTTCTAACTTTATTAAATGTTTTTCATCTTTTGTGACCAAAAAATTTAGATTTATATTTTTTGCTCAACAATTTTAAAATAATAAATGTATTAAAAATAATATGATACCATCAGGAAGAATAAGTCACCAGTCAAATTAAATCAGAAACAACTCACCTTTGCACACCACAGAAGAGCACAAAGGTGGCATTAATGCATTTCATAATTATGAGATTAATGTTTTAAATATAAGATTTTGAATATAGGAATATTAAACGATTTAAATGACTACATTTATACTTTAAAAATGAAACAAACCAATAGGTGGCAGTAAGTCAAAGTCACTGTGACTGAATAATTCATTAATTCCATTCGTTCAAAAGCACAGTTTCATTCATAAATGAAACAGCTCTGTGTCAAACACTAAAGATGAGCATTGGCTCAGCTGTGACTTTGTTCGAAACTTTTTTTTTTTAACGAAATAGAGCACAGACAACAGTGTTCCTAGAATGTCGCTTAATATGAACTTTTGTATAAAATCAAAAATGTATAAAACTGTTTAGTAAAGCTGTATAATTTCAGTTTCACTTTTGCAAACTCCCTTTATAATCATTAAAAAATGTCACCTGTCTTAGTTCATCGCAACTTGCTATTTAATTAATTAGGCTCTTTACACTGCATACTAAATATATTATTTAATGAATGACAAACCTGCAGTCTGCTTTCACGATCTGTGCTGTGAAGAGCAGGACCATAGATATGCATTTATATCCGATAGAGAAGCATTTCTATAGGCTGCAGTCTGCAGGTATTATGGCCAATCACAAAAAATGCAGCGCAGTGAACCATAGACACAAATATTGTTTTTTGTTTACATTGTGCTGTTTATGTGCAGAACTGGGAATGATTTTGTAGTGTTTTGAATGGATAAAATATAGAAATCACTTTAATTTCCAAATAACACCAGTTGGAACTGAAACATAGATAGCACATGTACGTCTGCAAGATGTCTGTTAAAGATCTCTTGATCTGGAAAGCATCTGCTTGTACAAACATCTGGCAGACATCTGTAAGATGTCAATTTTACATCCATTCTAAATCATAAACCTCTCAAAGACATCAAATAGACATCTATTTGACATCTGATAGGAAACGTCCAATAAATGTCTTGCAGACGTAAATAGATGTCTCCGAGATGTATGTGTGCTATCAGGGTACTTGATAATGTCAGTCAGCTCACCTTTTTTACTTGTTACTTTCACTGTATATATTTTACTTATAAAGCCCTCAGTGATTTAGCTCCTCAGTACTTGAGGAAGCTCTTATCACATTATAGTCCCTCACGCCCGCTGCGTTCTCAAAACTCTGGCAATCTGATAATACCCAGAATATCAAAATCAACTGCAGGCGGCAGATCATTTTCTTACTTAGCACCGAAACTATGGAACAATCTACCTAATTCTGTTCGGGAGGCAGACACACTCAGCCAGTTTAAATCTAGACTAAAGACCCATCTCTTTAACCTGGCCTACACATAACACATTTAAATATTTCTAATATTAAAATCCGTTAAAGGATTGTTAGGCTGCATTAATTAGGTCAACCGGAACCGGGAACACTTCCCATAACACCTGATGCAAGAACAATTGAATCTATGCTAATATTGTCTGTCTCCTGCTTATTCCGAGGTCAGATCCAGTATGAATCCTGAAGAGTTGGCCACTGCAGTTTTCCTTGATCCAGTTTGTATCCAGATGGTGGGTCAGCGCATATAGACCCCCTCTACAGGTCTGTATGGGAGTATAAACTACTTGTTTATTGGTCAGAGGACAACTGAGCCCCCGACTGAGCCTGGTTTCTCCCAAGATTTATTTTTTTCTCCATCAGTGTCACAGATGGACTTTTGGTTCCTTGCCACTGTCGCCTGTGGCTTGCTCAGTTGGAGACAACAACTAAATTGGGGACAAACAATTTATTAATTTGGAACTATTGATTAATTTCCTCAAACTAAAATTGTTTAAAGTTTCTTTTTGAATTATTGATATATTACTTTCCCATTTGAAACTGTAAAGTTGCTCTGACACAATTTGTATTGTAAAAAGCGCTATATAAATAAAGCTGACTTGACTTAACAGGAAATAAAGACAAAAGCAAGCTATTCAGTCAAATGCATGCTACAGAGTCAGAGCTGTAATATGACTGATAAATAAATAATTTATGCAACATAACTTTGTGCTCAGCCAAAACAATATGACCTGTGTTTTGCCCCATCTAGGGGTGAAGGTGCAACATGAAAGGGACAAGGAGACAGAGTTTTGAAAAACTGAATGAACAGTATTTTAATGAGAAAAAAAAAAAAAGTACAGTACAGGTGGGGGAAAATGTCTTCAGGAGCCGACAAGGCCAAAATAACAAACAGAAACAACTAATATTATACACCCTTTAAAATTCCCTAAACGAAAAGAAAATACAATTACTTTCCTAACTCCCTGTACAAAAACAATGAATAAATGGTTCAGATGGCATTGGTCTCCCTAACCTCCCCAATAATACTAGCCTATATACACAATTCTTTACAGATGTAACAGACTAACTAATGTTAGTTAAATCCATGCATAAATTGGGAAAACATTGGTTGTTGCACTCGCGTTCATTACGATAGGGGGCGGTGCTGTATGTAATCGCCAGCAGTCTCGTGAAGCCTCGCTGCTGGTAAGCTGCTTTGATGATCGCTCTGTCTTATCTAAGTTTAGAACGTTTTCAAGCACAAAGCTGTATTTTCATGCTTCACAAAATGCTATTGTTTTTGTCTGTCAGCGAGTCAAAGATGTGTTATTTGTGACGATATAACGAAGAGTGTGTATTAGCTTGCTTGTAAACGCTGAACCTCTGTTTATTTCATTTAAGACTATCCATGCATCATCATTCAGCTGCAAATTTAACCAACCTATGGTCCTGTTGTCCCAGGTATGCTTTTCATTAGTTTTTGTCGTGTTCTATGAGTAAAGTGTTAGCCGCTAGCATTAATACACGTGCTGCTGCACACTTACACGTGCTGGATTATGTGTTGCGTCATTCCAGTCACGTTTTCCTGTTCTGTCTTTCTTTTATACAAAAATATGTAAAATATTGGTCACTTGAGTGTACAGTTTTACTGCATTTAATGTGAATAAACAAGAAAAGGTAGAGTTTTATTTTAATTTATGTTCACTGTATGATCACTCAGAGAAAATGTAATTTGAGCAGCAGTCTCGTGCCCTAACAGCACACATACGTTGGGCCGACGTCGTCCCGATTTACAAAATTCCATCGGTACGACGTCGCTCAGAGATGCGTTTGCTAATCGGCAAGATGTCGCCTCGACATCGGCCGCTGATCGCAAATGCTCTCCGGCCGACGTTCGGACGATGCAGCCGTAAATCCCGGCTGCTCTGCGTGGGCGAGGTTCACCGGCGCTTTGCTCATTATTATTCTAGTCTAGTGGACCACCCGCGGAAGCAGCCGCTGGTTTATAATAAAACAATACACACCAATCTCAATAACAATGTAATTTTATTAATATTTCCAATGAACATATTAAATATACAAATACATTTGCATTTAACAAATACATTTGCTTTTATCAAAAGTGACTTACAAATGAGAAGCATTCAATTCAATTCACGATTATTTGTACTGTATTTGTACACAAAACATAGTTTTACTACAGTACACATGGTTTAACTATGACTGTTGGAGTAAAACCATAGTAACTACCAAATGTACCATGATTTCAAAAACTATAGTTACTATAGTCAAGGTTACCCCAGTTTTACTAAAGTATTACAACAAACAAACTGAAGCATAATTCATGGCATTACAACCTTGTTATGAAAAAAAAACAAAAAACTTTTCTGCATGGTTATTGGCCATTATGGTTGCTACTGTTTTACTATAGTAAAACCATGGTTAAGTGTTGTACAAGTATACGCACTTTTATGAACACTTATTTCATGCAGTAAATACATGTTTTCAAGGCTACAATGAAAATGACTCATTGTGGAAGATCTTCTGGTAACAAAGTAATGTCCATATGAGAGCAACTCAAAGATAAGTTATAAAAAATAAGTTATGTGTTGAGTACTAGTAATTATCTATTTTTATTGCCACATCAGAATCTAAAACTATTTTTAATGGCAAAAACAGTTTCAAGAGCTACATGAACACAAAATAAAAACCAAGCAAACACTACAAAAGTTTAAATGTTTTAAAATATGATACAAATTCTGAAATATTATCTGATAAAATCTCACTAAAGTCTCTTTAAGGGTTCCAATCCTAACCTTCAACATTATTAAAGGGTAAGTTCAGGAATTTTCAGTCCACTTCGTATTGTTACAATGTGGTTAATACATGTAAAAGAACCATGTTTATTCTTTCTCAGAGATAGCCAGTTTATTTGTCAGCAAAACTCTGGTGCATGACGCAAAAAAAAAAAAAAAAAAAACAGTGGTTTGTCATTTTGATGATGCAAAAAGTGTGTTTTTCAACAAATTTGTATTTGTGTCATCCACCAGAGTGTTACTCACAAATAAAAGGGGATATATAGATACGCATAACTCCGAGAAACTCTGAGTTAAATACTGTTCATTTATAGATATTAGAAACACTGCATTTATACAAAGCATCAAATTTACACTTAAAGGCAATATAAGGATAATATCTGTCAGTTTTGTAAGTCCATGTACAGTTGCCATTATCTGAAGTGTTTGTGAGTGTTGGTGCCATCTGAAGTCTTCACAAGTGAGGCTGGACCCAATCTGGAACTGGTGTAATCTCTAGTAACTTTGGGATGGCATCCAGAGATAGAAACAGGAAAGCAAAAGGAAAAAGATTAGTATAGCAGCAGTTTTTCAGACAAAATATGATTTATTTACATATAACTGTAGTGCAATGTTATAAGATGCTTTATGTGAATGTTCAGCTAAAAATTTGTGCCTGTGTTTGTTAGGATCAGACATATTTGGCTGAGATACATCTATTTGAAATCTGGAATCTGAGGGTGCAAAAAAATAAAAAATATTGAGAAAATCACCTTTAAAGTTGTCCAAATGAAGTTCTTAACAATGCATATTACTTATTAAAAATTAAGCTTTGATACATTTACGGTACGAAATTTACAAAATATCTGGAACTTGATTTTTGTCATTAAAGAAAATATATAATTTTGACCCATACAATGTATTGCTACAAATATACCCCAGCGACTTAAGACTGGTTTTGTGCTTCAGGGTCACATATAGGAAATGGTGAAAGACACATTAAAAACTTCTGAAAATTGTAATTTATTAATATAATAAAACTATAATCCACACTGATGAATCCTGTGTGTTTGAGGGAGAAAGAGACATGATAAATTGTTGATCAGACTGTTTCCCATAGTATAGCATTAAATAAACTGTAAACTTACTTCAAAGGGGTGCTTGTGAACTTCTTGGATTAAATCTTGGATTTAAAAGCAAAAGTCCCCCTGCTCCCTGCTCTTTCTCTCACTGACACTCTCTTCTTCTAAGGATACTATCTCAACCTGGCTCAAAAAGACTATATGTGGTGAATTATTGTTAACATAATGCAGTCAGGTACAGTATTAATATTCTCTGATAAAAGCAGTAATATACGAAATAGTCATGTGGGTGTCTCACTTTCATTTCTGTATACATTTTTGTTAGGTCCTAAAAATACATTTACTCTACAGCCTAATTAAATAATGAACATAACAAAAACACTGCCTGCTGACTCACTGTTAATGCTGATTAAAAAAAAATAATGTTAAATAATAAAAGCAATGTATCAGAGACGATTAAAAAGTTTAACTCAACAGGGAAACAATTAATTTATTACAGTGCTATTCACCGTTATTTTGTGTTTTTGGCTCAATTTTATCAAGGGGTATCTACACATTACATAGCCTAAGTGTTCTGAAAGCAGTTCTGCTTACTGCAGGGCAGGCTCTACACTCACTTCCACTCTCTCCCTTTCTTTATCCTCTTCGACCTCGCCGGCGCTTTCAGTGCCACCGGCATCATCATCATCATCGCTCTCATCAGCCACGGCAGCTGACGAAGGTCCTGCTGCGGCAGAAAACATGTGTTATTTTGCAACACTTTGCAGCGTCCGTTTGAAGAGCCTTTCGTTTTTTCTCCATCTCTCTCTTGACTATTTTGACAGATAGACACGCACACACATAGCCCAAAATAGAAGTTGTCTAAAGATGTGATTGGGTCAGCCCAAAGTCAGTTAAAAAAGAACCAATGGGCTGCAGATTAAATGTCACATGGGCCGGTCTGTCTAAAAAAATAAATACTACTTTTTTTTTCCGACAAATTCATTACACAGCCGCTAAGACCACAGCGCCGTCAACAAAGAAAAATTAGGCTGATAAGAGTTTTATGAGCTGATCAAACAGAGAATATCTGCCGGCCCAAAAAGTACGTCGGCCCACCGGGAAAATGCCCGGTCTGCCAGATGGCCAGTCCGTCCCTGGTTCCGACCTAGAAGCGCTCTTTATTAACTGTAAGCCGTTCTATTCGCCGCGAGAGATTTGCTCGTTCATTCTCGTGAGTGTTTACATTCCACCGCAAGCGCAAATCTCTCCTGTGAACCCCAGAGACATAATTAAAGATGCATATCACTCTGTCCCACGGGCAGCTTTGGGGCTCTCTGATCGCTGCCTGGTTCATCTTATACCAACATACAGGAAAAACTTAAATCTGCTAAACCTGCAGTAAAGACTGTAAAAAGATGGACCACCGAAACAGAGCGGGCTTTACAAGCCTGTTTCGGACTGACTGACTGGAGTTGAAGCTGCTGCCACTGATCTGGACGAGCTCACAGAGACTGTAACATCATATATCAGTTTCTGTGAGGATATATGCATCCCTACCAGAACTTATTTGACATTCAACAATGATGAGCCATGGTTTACAGCAAAACTCAGACATCTTCGTCAGGCCAAAGAGGATGCCTACAGAAAAGGGGATAGGGTCTTGTACAATCAGGCCAGGAACACACTGAATAAAGGAGATTAGAGTGGCTAAAAGGAATTACAGAGAACGGTTCAGACTGCAGGGAGGATTATTGGTGCTCCCCTTCCCACCCTTCAAGAACTTTAAACATTCAGGGTGAGGAAAAGAGCTCAGAAAAATCACCCTCACATCCAAGCCATTCCCTCTTTGAACTTTTGCCATCTGGCTGGTGCTACAGAGCCCCAAATGCCAGGACAATCAGGCTTAAGAACAGTTTTTTCCCCCACAGGCAAACCACCTTATGAACAGCTAAATGTTCACACTATCATACAATAAAAACCTGTGCAATAACCTTATATTTATTTGTTACCAACTCCATCCTAATGCACCCCTGCATCTCTTTCTATTTTTTTACAACTGTACATACCACTTATTTTTCTATATATTTTTGTCCATTTATATTTAAATATGTATATTTTAATATGTATATTTTTTAGTCTCATCTTATTTGTATTTTTCTTATTGCCCGTGTTGTTGTTGAAGCTGTCACAAAAACAAATTCCTTGTATGTGCAAGCATACTTAGCAATAAAGCTCTGATTCAATTAAAAAAATAAAAGGTCACACAAAATGATATTCAAATGCACATTATGATTTTATTTAAAGTTAAATGTCTAATCAGTATCTGAGATTATCACCGTCATAGGACAACTGTAACACAAAGGATTAGAACATTTAAAACAAGTCTAACAGGAACGAACAAACATTTAAAAGTGTAACATGAACGATTACAACATGTAAAACTTATAACATGAATTAGAACATTTAAAACTTGTGTAACACGAACAATTAAAACATTTAAAATGTAACGCAAACGATTAGAACATTCAAAATGTGTAACTGAATGACTAGAACAAATTTAACCGTGTAACATGAACGATTACAACGTCTGTAACAAGAACAATTAGAACATTTAAAAAGTGTAACACTATTAGAACATTTAAAAATGTGTAACGAATGATTAGAATATTTAAAACCTTGTATAACATGAACGATTAGAACATTTTAAAAAAGTGTAAGACGAACAATTAGAACATATAAAACGTGTGTAACAAACGATTAGAACATTTAAAATGTGTAACATGAATGATTGGAACAAATTTAAACGTGTAACAAATGATTAAAACATTTTAAAAAATGTGTAACAGAACATTTAAGTGTGTAACACGAACGATTAGAATATTTAAAACAGGTGTAACACGAATTAGAACATTTAAAAACCATGTAATTCGAATGATTAGAACATTTAAAACTTGTGTTGTGTTACATGAATGATTAGAACATTTAAAACATGCAACTTGAATTAGAACATTTAAATGTGTAACAAGCAATTAGAACATTTAAAAACGTGTAACAGAACATTTAAATGTGTAACACGAACGATTAAAATATTTAAAACAGGTGTAACACGAATTAGAACATTTAAAAACCATGTAATTCGAATGAATAGAACATTTAAAAACTTGTGTAACATGAATGATTAGAACATTTAAAAAATGTTTAACAAACAATTAGAACATTTAAAACATGTAACATGAACGATTAGAACGTTTAAAACGTAACGAACGATTAGAACAAATTTAAATGTGCAACACGAACGATTAAAACATTTAAAACATGCAACTTGAATTAGAACATTTAAATGTGTAACATGAATGATTAGAACAAATTTAAACATGTAACATGAACGATTAAAGCATTTTAAAAATGTGTTACATTAGAACATTTAAAAATGTGTAACATGAATGATTAGAACAATCAAGTGTATAACATGAATTATTAGAACATTTAAAACTCTTACTATTAAAATGTAAAACATGAATAATTAACATTTCAAGCATGAATCATAACATTTAAAACAAATAATTCAAACATTCAAAACACTAGGCACTGTGTTTTGGTTGTTCCCGAGTGCCATGACCCTTTATGAACAGAGCCTTTGGCCCAGGTTGCATCAGTGGTCAAAAAACCTCAGAGTTCTGACGAAACTCCCTGGGGAGAGCGCAGCAAACGCCTTGTGGACTAAGTCCTTGGGCCGACGGCCGGGGAATGTGGGTGAAACGTGTGGCTGTTGCGTTGATCCCCGTGTGCCCAGGGACCTTTACAGCACCCACACGGTTCACCCAACACGCACCAAACATTCGGCCCGAGGACTCAGTCCGCAGGGAGCAGCAGCACCACCCTAGGGGAGTGTAATCAGACACCTAATGCTTCGATCACCGAAGCAACCTGGGCCAGAGAATCAGTTCACAAGGAGCCATGGCACTTGAGGACGACCACAACACAGATTCTTTGGTCGGACGGTTGGGCGCGGTTGGCAAAACACGTGGGTGACCCCAGCATCCCTGGGGCACACCAGTTATGCTCAAGACACCCACACGAATCACCCACCAAGCCCTACTGTCAGACCAAGGACTCCATGTCGTGGTCGTCGTTGCCCACCATGGCCCCCTGCAGGCTGACGCTTGGGCGCAGTTTGCATCAGTGGTCATAAACCTCAGAGTTCTGATGAAACTCCCTGGGGAGAGCGCAGCAAACGCCTTGTGGACTAAGTCCTTGGGCCGACGGCTGGGGAATGTGGGCGAAACGTGTGGCTGCTGTGTTGACCCCTGTGTGCCAGGGACCTTTACAGCACCCACACGGTTCACCCAACACGCACCAAACATTCGGCCCGAGGACTCAGTCCGCAGGGAGCAGCAGCACCACCCTAGGGGAGTGTAATCAGACACCCAAGCCTTCGACCACCGAAGCAACCTGGGCCAAAGTTTCAGTTCGCAAGGAGCCATGGTACTTGTTGGATTATTACAATTTGAAAAAATATCCAGTTTAAACAAATTATGAAAACATGAAAATAATGACCATTTGAAAATTTTTATACAACGCTTTTAACAATTCAAGTTGCCTCAAAGCAACTCCAAAAGTGCCATGTTGCAGCAAAGTCAGACTTCAGATGACTCATCTGGATCCTGTGGTTTTGAGGCGACGGATGGGGTCTTCACTGGGAATCCGTCTCTAGTGCTCATCTAGTTGACGTGTTCTCCGCTGACATTTAGGGCTGTAGAGGTCGTCTCTAGGCGCTGATCCACCACCAGGGCTGGATGCGGACTGTATCTGGAGGACTGCAGTGACCATCACATCTGGATACAGACCGAATCTGGTGGCTACGGTGACCTCGGAATAAGGAGGAAATTATAAAAATAAATGTCTATTTGAAACATGAATTATGAAAATAACGTTGCATTGCAGGCGCCCTACCACACAGCGATGCAGCCAGTCAGATTGGTTTCATCTCGATCCTGTGGTCTTGCGGCGACGGCCGTCTATGAGATGAGGTCTTCACTGGGAATCCGTCTCTAGCGCTCATCTCGTTGACGTGTTCTCCGCTGACATTTAGGGCTGTAGAGGTCGTCTCTAGGTGCTGATCCACCACCTGGGCTGGATGCGGACTGTATCTGGGGGACTGCAGTGACCATGTGATCTGGATAGACTGAATCTGGTGGCTGCGGTGACCTCGGAATAAGAAAGAAATTATAAAAATAACGTCTTTTTGAAACCTGAATTGTGAAAATAATGTTGCATTGCAGGCACCCCTACCACACAGTGATGCAGCCAGTCAGAATGGTCTCGATGGTGGCCTCCGTACGAGGTGCACACTATAGGGGCTGGGGCTCTGGCTCTTCGTTTGCAGAGGCACTGCTTTGCTTTCTTGGCCAGTGCTGCAGTGTTTAGTCCAGGGGAGGTCCTCTGTGATGTCTATACTCAGGAACTTGGTGCTTACAGTTGCTCCAGCGATGGTCACAGTTTCAGGCCCACCTCATGCTGAGTGCGCACTCTCCTGAAGTCAACAATCTCCTTTGTCTCCTCCACATTCAGAGAGATTTCAGGTGCAGAAAAGAGGTCGGAGCTGTGTGATGGTGTGCAGGCGTGGGTCAACAGGGTGATGAGGAGGCGGCTCAGCACACATCATTGAGGGGCTCCTGTGTTCAGTGTGTTGGCGCCCAATGCGTTACTGAGGACCCTTACTGCCCGAGATGTGCCAGTTAGGAAATCCAACAGCCAGGCGCACAAGAAGGTGTTGAGGCCCAGCTGGACCACTTTGTGAATGAGTTGTTGAGGGATGATTGTGTTGAATGCTGAACTGAAGTCTATGAATGGCACACAAGTCTTTTTTGTGTTGCGGTTGTTCCTGAGTGCAATGGCTCCTTGTGAACTGAGACTTTGGCCCAGGTTGCATTTCAAGCATGAATTCATTAGAACATTTCAAACATGAATATTTAATCATTGAAAACGTGAATCATTAAAACATTTAAAACACTAGGCACTGTGTTTTGGTTGTTCCCGAGTGCCATGACCCTTTATGAACAGAGCCTTTGGCCCGGGTTGCATCAGTGGTCAAAAAACCTCAGAGTTCTGACGAAACTCCCTGGGGAGAGCGCAGCAAACGCCTTGTGGACTAAGTCCTTGGGCCGACGGCCGGGGAATGTGGGTGAAACGTGTGGCTGTTGCGTTGATCCCCGTGTGCCCAGGGACCTTTACAGCACCCACACGGTTCACCCAACACGCACCAAACATTCGGCCCGAGGACTCAGTCCGCAGGGAGCAGCAGCACCACCCTAGGGGAGTGTAATCAGACACCTAATGCTTCGATCACCGAAGCAACCTGGGCCAGAGAATCAGTTCACAAGGAGCCATGGCACTTGAGGACGACCACAACACAGATTCTTTGGTCGGACGGTTGGGCGCGGTTGGCAAAACACGTGGGTGACCCCAGCATCCCTGGGGCACACCAGTTATGCTCAAGACACCCACACGAATCACCCACCAAGCCCTACTGTCAGACCAAGGACTCCATGTCGTGGTCGTCGTTGCCCACCATGGCCCCCTGCAGGCTGACGCTTGGGCGCAGTTTGCATCAGTGGTCATAAACCTCAGAGTTCTGATGAAACTCCCTGGGGAGAGCGCAGCAAACGCCTTGTGGACTAAGTCCTTGGGCCGACGGCTGGGGAATGTGGGCGAAACGTGTGGCTGCTGTGTTGACCCCTGTGTGCCAGGGACCTTTACAGCACCCACACGGTTCACCCAACACGCACCAAACATTCGGCCCGAGGACTCAGTCCGCAGGGAGCAGCAGCACCACCCTAGGGGAGTGTAATCAGACACCCAAGCCTTCGACCACCGAAGCAACCTGGGCCAAAGTTTCAGTTCGCAAGGAGCCATGGTACTTGTTGGATTATTACAATTTGAAAAAATATCCAGTTTAAACAAATTATGAAAACATGAAAATAATGACCATTTGAAAATTTTTATACAACGCTTTTAACAATTCAAGTTGCCTCAAAGCAACTCCAAAAGTGCCATGTTGCAGCAAAGTCAGACTTCAGATGACTCATCTGGATCCTGTGGTTTTGAGGCGACGGATGGGGTCTTCACTGGGAATCCGTCTCTAGTGCTCATCTAGTTGACGTGTTCTCCGCTGACATTTAGGGCTGTAGAGGTCGTCTCTAGGCGCTGATCCACCACCAGGGCTGGATGCGGACTGTATCTGGAGGACTGCAGTGACCATCACATCTGGATACAGACCGAATCTGGTGGCTACGGTGACCTCGGAATAAGGAGGAAATTATAAAAATAAATGTCTATTTGAAACATGAATTATGAAAATAACGTTGCATTGCAGGCGCCCTACCACACAGCGATGCAGCCAGTCAGATTGGTTTCATCTCGATCCTGTGGTCTTGCGGCGACGGCCGTCTATGAGATGAGGTCTTCACTGGGAATCCGTCTCTAGCGCTCATCTCGTTGACGTGTTCTCCGCTGACATTTAGGGCTGTAGAGGTCGTCTCTAGGTGCTGATCCACCACCTGGGCTGGATGCGGACTGTATCTGGGGGACTGCAGTGACCATGTGATCTGGATAGACTGAATCTGGTGGCTGCGGTGACCTCGGAATAAGAAAGAAATTATAAAAATAACGTCTTTTTGAAACCTGAATTGTGAAAATAATGTTGCATTGCAGGCACCCCTACCACACAGTGATGCAGCCAGTCAGAATGGTCTCGATGGTGGCCTCCGTACGAGGTGCACACTATAGGGGCTGGGGCTCTGGCTCTTCGTTTGCAGAGGCACTGCTTTGCTTTCTTGGCCAGTGCTGCAGTGTTTAGTCCAGGGGAGGTCCTCTGTGATGTCTATACTCAGGAACTTGGTGCTTACAGTTGCTCCAGCGATGGTCACAGTTTCAGGCCCACCTCATGCTGAGTGCGCACTCTCCTGAAGTCAACAATCTCCTTTGTCTCCTCCACATTCAGAGAGATTTCAGGTGCAGAAAAGAGGTCGGAGCTGTGTGATGGTGTGCAGGCGTGGGTCAACAGGGTGATGAGGAGGCGGCTCAGCACACATCATTGAGGGGCTCCTGTGTTCAGTGTGTTGGCGCCCAATGCGTTACTGAGGACCCTTACTGCCCGAGATGTGCCAGTTAGGAAATCCAACAGCCAGGCGCACAAGAAGGTGTTGAGGCCCAGCTGGACCACTTTGTGAATGAGTTGTTGAGGGATGATTGTGTTGAATGCTGAACTGAAGTCTATGAATGGCACACAAGTCTTTTTTGTGTTGCGGTTGTTCCTGAGTGCAATGGCTCCTTGTGAACTGAGACTTTGGCCCAGGTTGCATTTCAAGCATGAATTCATTAGAACATTTCAAACATGAATATTTAATCATTGAAAACGTGAATCATTAAAACATTTAAAACACTAGGCACTGTGTTTTGGTTGTTCCCGAGTGCCATGACCCTTTATGAACAGAGCCTTTGGCCCGGGTTGCATCAGTGGTCAAAAAACCTCAGAGTTCTGACGAAACTCCCTGGGGAGAGCGCAGCAAACGCCTTGTGGACTAAGTCCTTGGGCCGACGGCCGGGGAATGTGGGTGAAACGTGTGGCTGTTGCGTTGATCCCCGTGTGCCCAGGGACCTTTACAGCACCCACACGGTTCACCCAACACGCACCAAACATTCGGCCCGAGGACTCAGTCCGCAGGGAGCAGCAGCACCACCCTAGGGGAGTGTAATCAGACACCTAATGCTTCGATCACCGAAGCAACCTGGGCCAGAGAATCAGTTCACAAGGAGCCATGGCACTTGAGGACGACCACAACACAGATTCTTTGGTCGGACGGTTGGGCACGGTTGGCAAAACACGTGGGTGACCCCAGCATCCCTGGGGCACACCAGTTATGCTCAAGACACCCACACGAATCACCCACCAAGCCCTACTGTCAGACCAAGGACTCCATGTCGTGGTCGTCGTTGCCCACCATGGCCCCCTGCAGGCTGACGCTTGGGCGCAGGTTGCATCAGTGGTCATAAACCTCAGAGTTCTGATGAAACTCCCTGGGGAGAGCGCAGCAAACGCCTTGTGGACTAAGTCCTTGGGCCGACGGCTGGGGAATGTGGGCGAAACGTGTGGCTGCTGTGTTGACCCCTGTGTGCCAGGGACCTTTACAGCACCCACACGGTTCACCCAACACGCACCAAACATTCGGCCCGAGGACTCAGTCCGCAGGGAGCAGCAGCACCACCCTAGGGGAGTGTAATCAGACACCCAAGGCTTCGACCACCGAAGCAACCTGGGCCAAAGTTTCAGTTCGCAAGGAGCCATGGTACTTGTTGGATTATTACAATTTGAAAAAATATCCAGTTTAAACAAATTATGAAAACATGAAAATAATGACCATTTGAAACAATTTTTATACAACGCTTTTAACAATTCAAGTTGCCTCAAAGCAACTCCAAAAGTGCCATGTTGCAGCAAAGTCAGACTTCAGATGACTCATCTGGATCCTGTGGTTTTGAGGCGACGGATGGGGTCTTCACTGGGAATCCGTCTCTAGTGCTCATCTAGTTGACGTGTTCTCCGCTGACATTTAGGGCTGTAGAGGTCGTCTCTAGGCGCTGATCCACCACCAGGGCTGGATGCGGACTGTATCTGGAGGACTGCAGTGACCATCACATCTGGATACAGACCGAATCTGGTGGCTACGGTGACCTCGGAATAAGGAGGAAATTATAAAAATAAATGTCTATTTGAAACATGAATTATGAAAATAACGTTGCATTGCAGGCGCCCTACCACACAGCGATGCAGCCAGTCAGATTGGTTTCATCTCGATCCTGTGGTCTTGCGGCGACGGCCGTCTATGAGATGAGGTCTTCACTGGGAATCCGTCTCTAGCGCTCATCTCGTTGACGTGTTCTCCGCTGACATTTAGGGCTGTAGAGGTCGTCTCTAGGTGCTGATCCACCACCTGGGCTGGATGCGGACTGTATCTGGGGGACTGCAGTGACCATGTGATCTGGATAGACTGAATCTGGTGGCTGCGGTGACCTCGGAATAAGAAAGAAATTATAAAAATAACGTCTTTTTGAAACCTGAATTGTGAAAATAATGTTGCATTGCAGGCACCCCTACCACACAGTGATGCAGCCAGTCAGAATGGTCTCGATGGTGGCCTCCGTACGAGGTGCACACTATAGGGGCTGGGGCTCTGGCTCTTCGTTTGCAGAGGCACTGCTTTGCTTTCTTGGCCAGTGCTGCAGTGTTTAGTCCAGGGGAGGTCCTCTGTGATGTCTATACTCAGGAACTTGGTGCTTACAGTTGCTCCAGCGATGGTCACAGTTTCAGGCCCACCTCATGCTGAGTGCGCACTCTCCTGAAGTCAACAATCTCCTTTGTCTCCTCCACATTCAGAGAGATTTCAGGTGCAGAAAAGAGGTCGGAGCTGTGTGATGGTGTGCAGGCGTGGGTCAACAGGGTGATGAGGAGGCGGCTCAGCACACATCATTGAGGGGCTCCTGTGTTCAGTGTGTTGGCGCCCAATGCGTTACTGAGGACCCTTACTGCCCGAGATGTGCCAGTTAGGAAATCCAACAGCCAGGCGCACAAGAAGGTGTTGAGGCCCAGCTGGACCACTTTGTGAATGAGTTGTTGAGGGATGATTGTGTTGAATGCTGAACTGAAGTCTATGAATGGCACACAAGTCTTTTTTGTGTTGCGGTTGTTCCTGAGTGCAATGGCTCCTTGTGAACTGAGACTTTGGCCCAGGTTGCATTTCAAGCATGAATTCATTAGAACATTTCAAACATGAATATTTAATCATTGAAAACGTGAATCATTAAAACATTTAAAACACTAGGCACTGTGTTTTGGTTGTTCCCGAGTGCCATGACCCTTTATGAACAGAGCCTTTGGCCCGGGTTGCATCAGTGGTCAAAAAACCTCAGAGTTCTGACGAAACTCCCTGGGGAGAGCGCAGCAAACGCCTTGTGGACTAAGTCCTTGGGCCGACGGCCGGGGAATGTGGGTGAAACGTGTGGCTGTTGCGTTGATCCCCGTGTGCCCAGGGACCTTTACAGCACCCACACGGTTCACCCAACACGCACCAAACATTCGGCCCGAGGACTCAGTCCGCAGGGAGCAGCAGCACCACCCTAGGGGAGTGTAATCAGACACCTAATGCTTCGATCACCGAAGCAACCTGGGCCAGAGAATCAGTTCACAAGGAGCCATGGCACTTGAGGACGACCACAACACAGATTCTTTGGTCGGACGGTTGGGCACGGTTGGCAAAACACGTGGGTGACCCCAGCATCCCTGGGGCACACCAGTTATGCTCAAGACACCCACACGAATCACCCACCAAGCCCTACTGTCAGACCAAGGACTCCATGTCGTGGTCGTCGTTGCCCACCATGGCCCCCTGCAGGCTGACGCTTGGGCGCAGGTTGCATCAGTGGTCATAAACCTCAGAGTTCTGATGAAACTCCCTGGGGAGAGCGCAGCAAACGCCTTGTGGACTAAGTCCTTGGGCCGACGGCTGGGGAATGTGGGCGAAACGTGTGGCTGCTGTGTTGACCCCTGTGTGCCAGGGACCTTTACAGCACCCACACGGTTCACCCAACACGCACCAAACATTCGGCCCGAGGACTCAGTCCGCAGGGAGCAGCAGCACCACCCTAGGGGAGTGTAATCAGACACCCAAGGCTTCGACCACCGAAGCAACCTGGGCCAAAGTTTCAGTTCGCAAGGAGCCATGGTACTTGTTGGATTATTACAATTTGAAAAAATATCCAGTTTAAACAAATTATGAAAACATGAAAATAATGACCATTTGAAACAATTTTTATACAACGCTTTTAACAATTCAAGTTGCCTCAAAGCAACTCCAAAAGTGCCATGTTGCAGCAAAGTCAGACTTCAGATGACTCATCTGGATCCTGTGGTTTTGAGGCGACGGATGGGGTCTTCACTGGGAATCCGTCTCTAGTGCTCATCTAGTTGACGTGTTCTCCGCTGACATTTAGGGCTGTAGAGGTCGTCTCTAGGCGCTGATCCACCACCAGGGCTGGATGCGGACTGTATCTGGAGGACTGCAGTGACCATCACATCTGGATACAGACCGAATCTGGTGGCTACGGTGACCTCGGAATAAGGAGGAAATTATAAAAATAAATGTCTATTTGAAACATGAATTATGAAAATAACGTTGCATTGCAGGCGCCCTACCACACAGCGATGCAGCCAGTCAGATTGGTTTCATCTCGATCCTGTGGTCTTGCGGCGACGGCCGTCTATGAGATGAGGTCTTCACTGGGAATCCGTCTCTAGCGCTCATCTCGTTGACGTGTTCTCCGCTGACATTTAGGGCTGTAGAGGTCGTCTCTAGGTGCTGATCCACCACCTGGGCTGGATGCGGACTGTATCTGGGGGACTGCAGTGACCATGTGATCTGGATAGACTGAATCTGGTGGCTGCGGTGACCTCGGAATAAGAAAGAAATTATAAAAATAACGTCTTTTTGAAACCTGAATTGTGAAAATAATGTTGCATTGCAGGCACCCCTACCACACAGTGATGCAGCCAGTCAGAATGGTCTCGATGGTGGCCTCCGTACGAGGTGCACACTATAGGGGCTGGGGCTCTGGCTCTTCGTTTGCAGAGGCACTGCTTTGCTTTCTTGGCCAGTGCTGCAGTGTTTAGTCCAGGGGAGGTCCTCTGTGATGTCTATACTCAGGAACTTGGTGCTTACAGTTGCTCCAGCGATGGTCACAGTTTCAGGCCCACCTCATGCTGAGTGCGCACTCTCCTGAAGTCAACAATCTCCTTTGTCTCCTCCACATTCAGAGAGATTTCAGGTGCAGAAAAGAGGTCGGAGCTGTGTGATGGTGTGCAGGCGTGGGTCAACAGGGTGATGAGGAGGCGGCTCAGCACACATCATTGAGGGGCTCCTGTGTTCAGTGTGTTGGCGCCCAATGCGTTACTGAGGACCCTTACTGCCCGAGATGTGCCAGTTAGGAAATCCAACAGCCAGGCGCACAAGAAGGTGTTGAGGCCCAGCTGGACCACTTTGTGAATGAGTTGTTGAGGGATGATTGTGTTGAATGCTGAACTGAAGTCTATGAATGGCACACAAGTCTTTTTTGTGTTGCGGTTGTTCCTGAGTGCAATGGCTCCTTGTGAACTGAGACTTTGGCCCAGGTTGCATTTCAAGCATGAATTCATTAGAACATTTCAAACATGAATATTTAATCATTGAAAACGTGAATCATTAAAACATTTAAAACACTAGGCACTGTGTTTTGGTTGTTCCCGAGTGCCATGACCCTTTATGAACAGAGCCTTTGGCCCGGGTTGCATCAGTGGTCAAAAAACCTCAGAGTTCTGACGAAACTCCCTGGGGAGAGCGCAGCAAACGCCTTGTGGACTAAGTCCTTGGGCCGACGGCCGGGGAATGTGGGTGAAACGTGTGGCTGTTGCGTTGATCCCCGTGTGCCCAGGGACCTTTACAGCACCCACACGGTTCACCCAACACGCACCAAACATTCGGCCCGAGGACTCAGTCCGCAGGGAGCAGCAGCACCACCCTAGGGGAGTGTAATCAGACACCTAATGCTTCGATCACCGAAGCAACCTGGGCCAGAGAATCAGTTCACAAGGAGCCATGGCACTTGAGGACGACCACAACACAGATTCTTTGGTCGGACGGTTGGGCACGGTTGGCAAAACACGTGGGTGACCCCAGCATCCCTGGGGCACACCAGTTATGCTCAAGACACCCACACGAATCACCCACCAAGCCCTACTGTCAGACCAAGGACTCCATGTCGTGGTCGTCGTTGCCCACCATGGCCCCCTGCAGGCTGACGCTTGGGCGCAGGTTGCATCAGTGGTCATAAACCTCAGAGTTCTGATGAAACTCCCTGGGGAGAGCGCAGCAAACGCCTTGTGGACTAAGTCCTTGGGCCGACGGCTGGGGAATGTGGGCGAAACGTGTGGCTGCTGTGTTGACCCCTGTGTGCCAGGGACCTTTACAGCACCCACACGGTTCACCCAACACGCACCAAACATTCGGCCCGAGGACTCAGTCCGCAGGGAGCAGCAGCACCACCCTAGGGGAGTGTAATCAGACACCCAAGGCTTCGACCACCGAAGCAACCTGGGCCAAAGTTTCAGTTCGCAAGGAGCCATGGTACTTGTTGGATTATTACAATTTGAAAAAATATCCAGTTTAAACAAATTATGAAAACATGAAAATAATGACCATTTGAAACAATTTTTATACAACGCTTTTAACAATTCAAGTTGCCTCAAAGCAACTCCAAAAGTGCCATGTTGCAGCAAAGTCAGACTTCAGATGACTCATCTGGATCCTGTGGTTTTGAGGCGACGGATGGGGTCTTCACTGGGAATCCGTCTCTAGTGCTCATCTAGTTGACGTGTTCTCCGCTGACATTTAGGGCTGTAGAGGTCGTCTCTAGGCGCTGATCCACCACCAGGGCTGGATGCGGACTGTATCTGGAGGACTGCAGTGACCATCACATCTGGATACAGACCGAATCTGGTGGCTACGGTGACCTCGGAATAAGGAGGAAATTATAAAAATAAATGTCTATTTGAAACATGAATTATGAAAATAACGTTGCATTGCAGGCGCCCTACCACACAGCGATGCAGCCAGTCAGATTGGTTTCATCTCGATCCTGTGGTCTTGCGGCGACGGCCGTCTATGAGATGAGGTCTTCACTGGGAATCCGTCTCTAGCGCTCATCTCGTTGACGTGTTCTCCGCTGACATTTAGGGCTGTAGAGGTCGTCTCTAGGTGCTGATCCACCACCTGGGCTGGATGCGGACTGTATCTGGGGGACTGCAGTGACCATGTGATCTGGATAGACTGAATCTGGTGGCTGCGGTGACCTCGGAATAAGAAAGAAATTATAAAAATAACGTCTTTTTGAAACCTGAATTGTGAAAATAATGTTGCATTGCAGGCACCCCTACCACACAGTGATGCAGCCAGTCAGAATGGTCTCGATGGTGGCCTCCGTACGAGGTGCACACTATAGGGGCTGGGGCTCTGGCTCTTCGTTTGCAGAGGCACTGCTTTGCTTTCTTGGCCAGTGCTGCAGTGTTTAGTCCAGGGGAGGTCCTCTGTGATGTCTATACTCAGGAACTTGGTGCTTACAGTTGCTCCAGCGATGGTCACAGTTTCAGGCCCACCTCATGCTGAGTGCGCACTCTCCTGAAGTCAACAATCTCCTTTGTCTCCTCCACATTCAGAGAGATTTCAGGTGCAGAAAAGAGGTCGGAGCTGTGTGATGGTGTGCAGGCGTGGGTCAACAGGGTGATGAGGAGGCGGCTCAGCACACATCATTGAGGGGCTCCTGTGTTCAGTGTGTTGGCGCCCAATGCGTTACTGAGGACCCTTACTGCCCGAGATGTGCCAGTTAGGAAATCCAACAGCCAGGCGCACAAGAAGGTGTTGAGGCCCAGCTGGACCACTTTGTGAATGAGTTGTTGAGGGATGATTGTGTTGAATGCTGAACTGAAGTCTATGAATGGCACACAAGTCTTTTTTGTGTTGCGGTTGTTCCTGAGTGCAATGGCTCCTTGTGAACTGAGACTTTGGCCCAGGTTGCATTTCAAGCATGAATTCATTAGAACATTTCAAACATGAATATTTAATCATTGAAAACGTGAATCATTAAAACATTTAAAACACTAGGCACTGTGTTTTGGTTGTTCCCGAGTGCCATGACCCTTTATGAACAGAGCCTTTGGCCCGGGTTGCATCAGTGGTCAAAAAACCTCAGAGTTCTGACGAAACTCCCTGGGGAGAGCGCAGCAAACGCCTTGTGGACTAAGTCCTTGGGCCGACGGCCGGGGAATGTGGGTGAAACGTGTGGCTGTTGCGTTGATCCCCGTGTGCCCAGGGACCTTTACAGCACCCACACGGTTCACCCAACACGCACCAAACATTCGGCCCGAGGACTCAGTCCGCAGGGAGCAGCAGCACCACCCTAGGGGAGTGTAATCAGACACCTAATGCTTCGATCACCGAAGCAACCTGGGCCAGAGAATCAGTTCACAAGGAGCCATGGCACTTGAGGACGACCACAACACAGATTCTTTGGTCGGACGGTTGGGCACGGTTGGCAAAACACGTGGGTGACCCCAGCATCCCTGGGGCACACCAGTTATGCTCAAGACACCCACACGAATCACCCACCAAGCCCTACTGTCAGACCAAGGACTCCATGTCGTGGTCGTCGTTGCCCACCATGGCCCCCTGCAGGCTGACGCTTGGGCGCAGGTTGCATCAGTGGTCATAAACCTCAGAGTTCTGATGAAACTCCCTGGGGAGAGCGCAGCAAACGCCTTGTGGACTAAGTCCTTGGGCCGACGGCTGGGGAATGTGGGTGAAACGTGTGGCTGCTGTGTTGACCCCTGTGTGCCAGGGACCTTTACAGCACCCACACGGTTCACCCAACACGCACCAAACATTCGGCCCGAGGACTCAGTCCGCAGGGAGCAGCAGCACCACCCTAGGGGAGTGTAATCAGACACCCAAGGCTTCGACCACCGAAGCAACCTGGGCCAAAGTTTCAGTTCGCAAGGAGCCATGGTACTTGTTGGATTATTACAATTTGAAAAAATATCCAGTTTAAACAAATTATGAAAACATGAAAATAATGACCATTTGAAACAATTTTTATACAACGCTTTTAACAATTCAAGTTGCCTCAAAGCAACTCCAAAAGTGCCATGTTGCAGCAAAGTCAGACTTCAGATGACTCATCTGGATCCTGTGGTTTTGAGGCGACGGATGGGGTCTTCACTGGGAATCCGTCTCTAGTGCTCATCTAGTTGACGTGTTCTCCGCTGACATTTAGGGCTGTAGAGGTCGTCTCTAGGCGCTGATCCACCACCAGGGCTGGATGCGGACTGTATCTGGAGGACTGCAGTGACCATCACATCTGGATACAGACCGAATCTGGTGGCTACGGTGACCTCGGAATAAGGAGGAAATTATAAAAATAAATGTCTATTTGAAACATGAATTATGAAAATAACGTTGCATTGCAGGCGCCCTACCACACAGCGATGCAGCCAGTCAGATTGGTTTCATCTCGATCCTGTGGTCTTGCGGCGACGGCCGTCTATGAGATGAGGTCTTCACTGGGAATCCGTCTCTAGCGCTCATCTCGTTGACGTGTTCTCCGCTGACATTTAGGGCTGTAGAGGTCGTCTCTAGGTGCTGATCCACCACCTGGGCTGGATGCGGACTGTATCTGGGGGACTGCAGTGACCATGTGATCTGGATAGACTGAATCTGGTGGCTGCGGTGACCTCGGAATAAGAAAGAAATTATAAAAATAACGTCTTTTTGAAACCTGAATTGTGAAAATAATGTTGCATTGCAGGCACCCCTACCACACAGTGATGCAGCCAGTCAGAATGGTCTCGATGGTGGCCTCCGTACGAGGTGCACACTATAGGGGCTGGGGCTCTGGCTCTTCGTTTGCAGAGGCACTGCTTTGCTTTCTTGGCCAGTGCTGCAGTGTTTAGTCCAGGGGAGGTCCTCTGTGATGTCTATACTCAGGAACTTGGTGCTTACAGTTGCTCCAGCGATGGTCACAGTTTCAGGCCCACCTCATGCTGAGTGCGCACTCTCCTGAAGTCAACAATCTCCTTTGTCTCCTCCACATTCAGAGAGATTTCAGGTGCAGAAAAGAGGTCGGAGCTGTGTGATGGTGTGCAGGCGTGGGTCAACAGGGTGATGAGGAGGCGGCTCAGCACACATCATTGAGGGGCTCCTGTGTTCAGTGTGTTGGCGCCCAATGCGTTACTGAGGACCCTTACTGCCCGAGATGTGCCAGTTAGGAAATCCAACAGCCAGGCGCACAAGAAGGTGTTGAGGCCCAGCTGGACCACTTTGTGAATGAGTTGTTGAGGGATGATTGTGTTGAATGCTGAACTGAAGTCTATGAATGGCACACAAGTCTTTTTTGTGTTGCGGTTGTTCCTGAGTGCAATGGCTCCTTGTGAACTGAGACTTTGGCCCAGGTTGCATTTCAAGCATGAATTCATTAGAACATTTCAAACATGAATATTTAATCATTGAAAACGTGAATCATTAAAACATTTAAAACACTAGGCACTGTGTTTTGGTTGTTCCCGAGTGCCATGACCCTTTATGAACAGAGCCTTTGGCCCGGGTTGCATCAGTGGTCAAAAAACCTCAGAGTTCTGACGAAACTCCCTGGGGAGAGCGCAGCAAACGCCTTGTGGACTAAGTCCTTGGGCCGACGGCCGGGGAATGTGGGTGAAACGTGTGGCTGTTGCGTTGATCCCCGTGTGCCCAGGGACCTTTACAGCACCCACACGGTTCACCCAACACGCACCAAACATTCGGCCCGAGGACTCAGTCCGCAGGGAGCAGCAGCACCACCCTAGGGGAGTGTAATCAGACACCTAATGCTTCGATCACCGAAGCAACCTGGGCCAGAGAATCAGTTCACAAGGAGCCATGGCACTTGAGGACGACCACAACACAGATTCTTTGGTCGGACGGTTGGGCACGGTTGGCAAAACACGTGGGTGACCCCAGCATCCCTGGGGCACACCAGTTATGCTCAAGACACCCACACGAATCACCCACCAAGCCCTACTGTCAGACCAAGGACTCCATGTCGTGGTCGTCGTTGCCCACCATGGCCCCCTGCAGGCTGACGCTTGGGCGCAGGTTGCATCAGTGGTCATAAACCTCAGAGTTCTGATGAAACTCCCTGGGGAGAGCGCAGCAAACGCCTTGTGGACTAAGTCCTTGGGCCGACGGCTGGGGAATGTGGGCGAAACGTGTGGCTGCTGTGTTGACCCCTGTGTGCCAGGGACCTTTACAGCACCCACACGGTTCACCCAACACGCACCAAACATTCGGCCCGAGGACTCAGTCCGCAGGGAGCAGCAGCACCACCCTAGGGGAGTGTAATCAGACACCCAAGGCTTCGACCACCGAAGCAACCTGGGCCAAAGTTTCAGTTCGCAAGGAGCCATGGTACTTGTTGGATTATTACAATTTGAAAAAATATCCAGTTTAAACAAATTATGAAAACATGAAAATAATGACCATTTGAAACAATTTTTATACAACGCTTTTAACAATTCAAGTTGCCTCAAAGCAACTCCAAAAGTGCCATGTTGCAGCAAAGTCAGACTTCAGATGACTCATCTGGATCCTGTGGTTTTGAGGCGACGGATGGGGTCTTCACTGGGAATCCGTCTCTAGTGCTCATCTAGTTGACGTGTTCTCCGCTGACATTTAGGGCTGTAGAGGTCGTCTCTAGGCGCTGATCCACCACCAGGGCTGGATGCGGACTGTATCTGGAGGACTGCAGTGACCATCACATCTGGATACAGACCGAATCTGGTGGCTACGGTGACCTCGGAATAAGGAGGAAATTATAAAAATAAATGTCTATTTGAAACATGAATTATGAAAATAACGTTGCATTGCAGGCGCCCTACCACACAGCGATGCAGCCAGTCAGATTGGTTTCATCTCGATCCTGTGGTCTTGCGGCGACGGCCGTCTATGAGATGAGGTCTTCACTGGGAATCCGTCTCTAGCGCTCATCTCGTTGACGTGTTCTCCGCTGACATTTAGGGCTGTAGAGGTCGTCTCTAGGTGCTGATCCACCACCTGGGCTGGATGCGGACTGTATCTGGGGGACTGCAGTGACCATGTGATCTGGATAGACTGAATCTGGTGGCTGCGGTGACCTCGGAATAAGAAAGAAATTATAAAAATAACGTCTTTTTGAAACCTGAATTGTGAAAATAATGTTGCATTGCAGGCACCCCTACCACACAGTGATGCAGCCAGTCAGAATGGTCTCGATGGTGGCCTCCGTACGAGGTGCACACTATAGGGGCTGGGGCTCTGGCTCTTCGTTTGCAGAGGCACTGCTTTGCTTTCTTGGCCAGTGCTGCAGTGTTTAGTCCAGGGGAGGTCCTCTGTGATGTCTATACTCAGGAACTTGGTGCTTACAGTTGCTCCAGCGATGGTCACAGTTTCAGGCCCACCTCATGCTGAGTGCGCACTCTCCTGAAGTCAACAATCTCCTTTGTCTCCTCCACATTCAGAGAGATTTCAGGTGCAGAAAAGAGGTCGGAGCTGTGTGATGGTGTGCAGGCGTGGGTCAACAGGGTGATGAGGAGGCGGCTCAGCACACATCATTGAGGGGCTCCTGTGTTCAGTGTGTTGGCGCCCAATGCGTTACTGAGGACCCTTACTGCCCGAGATGTGCCAGTTAGGAAATCCAACAGCCAGGCGCACAAGAAGGTGTTGAGGCCCAGCTGGACCACTTTGTGAATGAGTTGTTGAGGGATGATTGTGTTGAATGCTGAACTGAAGTCTATGAATGGCACACAAGTCTTTTTTGTGTTGCGGTTGTTCCTGAGTGCAATGGCTCCTTGTGAACTGAGACTTTGGCCCAGGTTGCATTTCAAGCATGAATTCATTAGAACATTTCAAACATGAATATTTAATCATTGAAAACGTGAATCATTAAAACATTTAAAACACTAGGCACTGTGTTTTGGTTGTTCCCGAGTGCCATGACCCTTTATGAACAGAGCCTTTGGCCCGGGTTGCATCAGTGGTCAAAAAACCTCAGAGTTCTGACGAAACTCCCTGGGGAGAGCGCAGCAAACGCCTTGTGGACTAAGTCCTTGGGCCGACGGCCGGGGAATGTGGGTGAAACGTGTGGCTGTTGCGTTGATCCCCGTGTGCCCAGGGACCTTTACAGCACCCACACGGTTCACCCAACACGCACCAAACATTCGGCCCGAGGACTCAGTCCGCAGGGAGCAGCAGCACCACCCTAGGGGAGTGTAATCAGACACCTAATGCTTCGATCACCGAAGCAACCTGGGCCAGAGAATCAGTTCACAAGGAGCCATGGCACTTGAGGACGACCACAACACAGATTCTTTGGTCGGACGGTTGGGCACGGTTGGCAAAACACGTGGGTGACCCCAGCATCCCTGGGGCACACCAGTTATGCTCAAGACACCCACACGAATCACCCACCAAGCCCTACTGTCAGACCAAGGACTCCATGTCGTGGTCGTCGTTGCCCACCATGGCCCCCTGCAGGCTGACGCTTGGGCGCAGGTTGCATCAGTGGTCATAAACCTCAGAGTTCTGATGAAACTCCCTGGGGAGAGCGCAGCAAACGCCTTGTGGACTAAGTCCTTGGGCCGACGGCTGGGGAATGTGGGCGAAACGTGTGGCTGCTGTGTTGACCCCTGTGTGCCAGGGACCTTTACAGCACCCACACGGTTCACCCAACACGCACCAAACATTCGGCCCGAGGACTCAGTCCGCAGGGAGCAGCAGCACCACCCTAGGGGAGTGTAATCAGACACCCAAGGCTTCGACCACCGAAGCAACCTGGGCCAAAGTTTCAGTTCGCAAGGAGCCATGGTACTTGTTGGATTATTACAATTTGAAAAAATATCCAGTTTAAACAAATTATGAAAACATGAAAATAATGACCATTTGAAACAATTTTTATACAACGCTTTTAACAATTCAAGTTGCCTCAAAGCAACTCCAAAAGTGCCATGTTGCAGCAAAGTCAGACTTCAGATGACTCATCTGGATCCTGTGGTTTTGAGGCGACGGATGGGGTCTTCACTGGGAATCCGTCTCTAGTGCTCATCTAGTTGACGTGTTCTCCGCTGACATTTAGGGCTGTAGAGGTCGTCTCTAGGCGCTGATCCACCACCAGGGCTGGATGCGGACTGTATCTGGAGGACTGCAGTGACCATCACATCTGGATACAGACCGAATCTGGTGGCTACGGTGACCTCGGAATAAGGAGGAAATTATAAAAATAAATGTCTATTTGAAACATGAATTATGAAAATAACGTTGCATTGCAGGCGCCCTACCACACAGCGATGCAGCCAGTCAGATTGGTTTCATCTCGATCCTGTGGTCTTGCGGCGACGGCCGTCTATGAGATGAGGTCTTCACTGGGAATCCGTCTCTAGCGCTCATCTCGTTGACGTGTTCTCCGCTGACATTTAGGGCTGTAGAGGTCGTCTCTAGGTGCTGATCCACCACCTGGGCTGGATGCGGACTGTATCTGGGGGACTGCAGTGACCATGTGATCTGGATAGACTGAATCTGGTGGCTGCGGTGACCTCGGAATAAGAAAGAAATTATAAAAATAACGTCTTTTTGAAACCTGAATTGTGAAAATAATGTTGCATTGCAGGCACCCCTACCACACAGTGATGCAGCCAGTCAGAATGGTCTCGATGGTGGCCTCCGTACGAGGTGCACACTATAGGGGCTGGGGCTCTGGCTCTTCGTTTGCAGAGGCACTGCTTTGCTTTCTTGGCCAGTGCTGCAGTGTTTAGTCCAGGGGAGGTCCTCTGTGATGTCTATACTCAGGAACTTGGTGCTTACAGTTGCTCCAGCGATGGTCACAGTTTCAGGCCCACCTCATGCTGAGTGCGCACTCTCCTGAAGTCAACAATCTCCTTTGTCTCCTCCACATTCAGAGAGATTTCAGGTGCAGAAAAGAGGTCGGAGCTGTGTGATGGTGTGCAGGCGTGGGTCAACAGGGTGATGAGGAGGCGGCTCAGCACACATCATTGAGGGGCTCCTGTGTTCAGTGTGTTGGCGCCCAATGCGTTACTGAGGACCCTTACTGCCCGAGATGTGCCAGTTAGGAAATCCAACAGCCAGGCGCACAAGAAGGTGTTGAGGCCCAGCTGGACCACTTTGTGAATGAGTTGTTGAGGGATGATTGTGTTGAATGCTGAACTGAAGTCTATGAATGGCACACAAGTCTTTTTTGTGTTGCGGTTGTTCCTGAGTGCAATGGCTCCTTGTGAACTGAGACTTTGGCCCAGGTTGCATTTCAAGCATGAATTCATTAGAACATTTCAAACATGAATATTTAATCATTGAAAACGTGAATCATTAAAACATTTAAAACACTAGGCACTGTGTTTTGGTTGTTCCCGAGTGCCATGACCCTTTATGAACAGAGCCTTTGGCCCGGGTTGCATCAGTGGTCAAAAAACCTCAGAGTTCTGACGAAACTCCCTGGGGAGAGCGCAGCAAACGCCTTGTGGACTAAGTCCTTGGGCCGACGGCCGGGGAATGTGGGTGAAACGTGTGGCTGTTGCGTTGATCCCCGTGTGCCCAGGGACCTTTACAGCACCCACACGGTTCACCCAACACGCACCAAACATTCGGCCCGAGGACTCAGTCCGCAGGGAGCAGCAGCACCACCCTAGGGGAGTGTAATCAGACACCTAATGCTTCGATCACCGAAGCAACCTGGGCCAGAGAATCAGTTCACAAGGAGCCATGGCACTTGAGGACGACCACAACACAGATTCTTTGGTCGGACGGTTGGGCACGGTTGGCAAAACACGTGGGTGACCCCAGCATCCCTGGGGCACACCAGTTATGCTCAAGACACCCACACGAATCACCCACCAAGCCCTACTGTCAGACCAAGGACTCCATGTCGTGGTCGTCGTTGCCCACCATGGCCCCCTGCAGGCTGACGCTTGGGCGCAGGTTGCATCAGTGGTCATAAACCTCAGAGTTCTGATGAAACTCCCTGGGGAGAGCGCAGCAAACGCCTTGTGGACTAAGTCCTTGGGCCGACGGCTGGGGAATGTGGGCGAAACGTGTGGCTGCTGTGTTGACCCCTGTGTGCCAGGGACCTTTACAGCACCCACACGGTTCACCCAACACGCACCAAACATTCGGCCCGAGGACTCAGTCCGCAGGGAGCAGCAGCACCACCCTAGGGGAGTGTAATCAGACACCCAAGGCTTCGACCACCGAAGCAACCTGGGCCAAAGTTTCAGTTCGCAAGGAGCCATGGTACTTGTTGGATTATTACAATTTGAAAAAATATCCAGTTTAAACAAATTATGAAAACATGAAAATAATGACCATTTGAAACAATTTTTATACAACGCTTTTAACAATTCAAGTTGCCTCAAAGCAACTCCAAAAGTGCCATGTTGCAGCAAAGTCAGACTTCAGATGACTCATCTGGATCCTGTGGTTTTGAGGCGACGGATGGGGTCTTCACTGGGAATCCGTCTCTAGTGCTCATCTAGTTGACGTGTTCTCCGCTGACATTTAGGGCTGTAGAGGTCGTCTCTAGGCGCTGATCCACCACCAGGGCTGGATGCGGACTGTATCTGGAGGACTGCAGTGACCATCACATCTGGATACAGACCGAATCTGGTGGCTACGGTGACCTCGGAATAAGGAGGAAATTATAAAAATAAATGTCTATTTGAAACATGAATTATGAAAATAACGTTGCATTGCAGGCGCCCTACCACACAGCGATGCAGCCAGTCAGATTGGTTTCATCTCGATCCTGTGGTCTTGCGGCGACGGCCGTCTATGAGATGAGGTCTTCACTGGGAATCCGTCTCTAGCGCTCATCTCGTTGACGTGTTCTCCGCTGACATTTAGGGCTGTAGAGGTCGTCTCTAGGTGCTGATCCACCACCTGGGCTGGATGCGGACTGTATCTGGGGGACTGCAGTGACCATGTGATCTGGATAGACTGAATCTGGTGGCTGCGGTGACCTCGGAATAAGAAAGAAATTATAAAAATAACGTCTTTTTGAAACCTGAATTGTGAAAATAATGTTGCATTGCAGGCACCCCTACCACACAGTGATGCAGCCAGTCAGAATGGTCTCGATGGTGGCCTCCGTACGAGGTGCACACTATAGGGGCTGGGGCTCTGGCTCTTCGTTTGCAGAGGCACTGCTTTGCTTTCTTGGCCAGTGCTGCAGTGTTTAGTCCAGGGGAGGTCCTCTGTGATGTCTATACTCAGGAACTTGGTGCTTACAGTTGCTCCAGCGATGGTCACAGTTTCAGGCCCACCTCATGCTGAGTGCGCACTCTCCTGAAGTCAACAATCTCCTTTGTCTCCTCCACATTCAGAGAGATTTCAGGTGCAGAAAAGAGGTCGGAGCTGTGTGATGGTGTGCAGGCGTGGGTCAACAGGGTGATGAGGAGGCGGCTCAGCACACATCATTGAGGGGCTCCTGTGTTCAGTGTGTTGGCGCCCAATGCGTTACTGAGGACCCTTACTGCCCGAGATGTGCCAGTTAGGAAATCCAACAGCCAGGCGCACAAGAAGGTGTTGAGGCCCAGCTGGACCACTTTGTGAATGAGTTGTTGAGGGATGATTGTGTTGAATGCTGAACTGAAGTCTATGAATGGCACACAAGTCTTTTTTGTGTTGCGGTTGTTCCTGAGTGCAATGGCTCCTTGTGAACTGAGACTTTGGCCCAGGTTGCATTTCAAGCATGAATTCATTAGAACATTTCAAACATGAATATTTAATCATTGAAAACGTGAATCATTAAAACATTTAAAACACTAGGCACTGTGTTTTGGTTGTTCCCGAGTGCCATGACCCTTTATGAACAGAGCCTTTGGCCCGGGTTGCATCAGTGGTCAAAAAACCTCAGAGTTCTGACGAAACTCCCTGGGGAGAGCGCAGCAAACGCCTTGTGGACTAAGTCCTTGGGCCGACGGCCGGGGAATGTGGGTGAAACGTGTGGCTGTTGCGTTGATCCCCGTGTGCCCAGGGACCTTTACAGCACCCACACGGTTCACCCAACACGCACCAAACATTCGGCCCGAGGACTCAGTCCGCAGGGAGCAGCAGCACCACCCTAGGGGAGTGTAATCAGACACCTAATGCTTCGATCACCGAAGCAACCTGGGCCAGAGAATCAGTTCACAAGGAGCCATGGCACTTGAGGACGACCACAACACAGATTCTTTGGTCGGACGGTTGGGCACGGTTGGCAAAACACGTGGGTGACCCCAGCATCCCTGGGGCACACCAGTTATGCTCAAGACACCCACACGAATCACCCACCAAGCCCTACTGTCAGACCAAGGACTCCATGTCGTGGTCGTCGTTGCCCACCATGGCCCCCTGCAGGCTGACGCTTGGGCGCAGGTTGCATCAGTGGTCATAAACCTCAGAGTTCTGATGAAACTCCCTGGGGAGAGCGCAGCAAACGCCTTGTGGACTAAGTCCTTGGGCCGACGGCTGGGGAATGTGGGCGAAACGTGTGGCTGCTGTGTTGACCCCTGTGTGCCAGGGACCTTTACAGCACCCACACGGTTCACCCAACACGCACCAAACATTCGGCCCGAGGACTCAGTCCGCAGGGAGCAGCAGCACCACCCTAGGGGAGTGTAATCAGACACCCAAGGCTTCGACCACCGAAGCAACCTGGGCCAAAGTTTCAGTTCGCAAGGAGCCATGGTACTTGTTGGATTATTACAATTTGAAAAAATATCCAGTTTAAACAAATTATGAAAACATGAAAATAATGACCATTTGAAACAATTTTTATACAACGCTTTTAACAATTCAAGTTGCCTCAAAGCAACTCCAAAAGTGCCATGTTGCAGCAAAGTCAGACTTCAGATGACTCATCTGGATCCTGTGGTTTTGAGGCGACGGATGGGGTCTTCACTGGGAATCCGTCTCTAGTGCTCATCTAGTTGACGTGTTCTCCGCTGACATTTAGGGCTGTAGAGGTCGTCTCTAGGCGCTGATCCACCACCAGGGCTGGATGCGGACTGTATCTGGAGGACTGCAGTGACCATCACATCTGGATACAGACCGAATCTGGTGGCTACGGTGACCTCGGAATAAGGAGGAAATTATAAAAATAAATGTCTATTTGAAACATGAATTATGAAAATAACGTTGCATTGCAGGCGCCCTACCACACAGCGATGCAGCCAGTCAGATTGGTTTCATCTCGATCCTGTGGTCTTGCGGCGACGGCCGTCTATGAGATGAGGTCTTCACTGGGAATCCGTCTCTAGCGCTCATCTCGTTGACGTGTTCTCCGCTGACATTTAGGGCTGTAGAGGTCGTCTCTAGGTGCTGATCCACCACCTGGGCTGGATGCGGACTGTATCTGGGGGACTGCAGTGACCATGTGATCTGGATAGACTGAATCTGGTGGCTGCGGTGACCTCGGAATAAGAAAGAAATTATAAAAATAACGTCTTTTTGAAACCTGAATTGTGAAAATAATGTTGCATTGCAGGCACCCCTACCACACAGTGATGCAGCCAGTCAGAATGGTCTCGATGGTGGCCTCCGTACGAGGTGCACACTATAGGGGCTGGGGCTCTGGCTCTTCGTTTGCAGAGGCACTGCTTTGCTTTCTTGGCCAGTGCTGCAGTGTTTAGTCCAGGGGAGGTCCTCTGTGATGTCTATACTCAGGAACTTGGTGCTTACAGTTGCTCCAGCGATGGTCACAGTTTCAGGCCCACCTCATGCTGAGTGCGCACTCTCCTGAAGTCAACAATCTCCTTTGTCTCCTCCACATTCAGAGAGATTTCAGGTGCAGAAAAGAGGTCGGAGCTGTGTGATGGTGTGCAGGCGTGGGTCAACAGGGTGATGAGGAGGCGGCTCAGCACACATCATTGAGGGGCTCCTGTGTTCAGTGTGTTGGCGCCCAATGCGTTACTGAGGACCCTTACTGCCCGAGATGTGCCAGTTAGGAAATCCAACAGCCAGGCGCACAAGAAGGTGTTGAGGCCCAGCTGGACCACTTTGTGAATGAGTTGTTGAGGGATGATTGTGTTGAATGCTGAACTGAAGTCTATGAATGGCACACAAGTCTTTTTTGTGTTGCGGTTGTTCCTGAGTGCAATGGCTCCTTGTGAACTGAGACTTTGGCCCAGGTTGCATTTCAAGCATGAATTCATTAGAACATTTCAAACATGAATATTTAATCATTGAAAACGTGAATCATTAAAACATTTAAAACACTAGGCACTGTGTTTTGGTTGTTCCCGAGTGCCATGACCCTTTATGAACAGAGCCTTTGGCCCGGGTTGCATCAGTGGTCAAAAAACCTCAGAGTTCTGACGAAACTCCCTGGGGAGAGCGCAGCAAACGCCTTGTGGACTAAGTCCTTGGGCCGACGGCCGGGGAATGTGGGTGAAACGTGTGGCTGTTGCGTTGATCCCCGTGTGCCCAGGGACCTTTACAGCACCCACACGGTTCACCCAACACGCACCAAACATTCGGCCCGAGGACTCAGTCCGCAGGGAGCAGCAGCACCACCCTAGGGGAGTGTAATCAGACACCTAATGCTTCGATCACCGAAGCAACCTGGGCCAGAGAATCAGTTCACAAGGAGCCATGGCACTTGAGGACGACCACAACACAGATTCTTTGGTCGGACGGTTGGGCACGGTTGGCAAAACACGTGGGTGACCCCAGCATCCCTGGGGCACACCAGTTATGCTCAAGACACCCACACGAATCACCCACCAAGCCCTACTGTCAGACCAAGGACTCCATGTCGTGGTCGTCGTTGCCCACCATGGCCCCCTGCAGGCTGACGCTTGGGCGCAGGTTGCATCAGTGGTCATAAACCTCAGAGTTCTGATGAAACTCCCTGGGGAGAGCGCAGCAAACGCCTTGTGGACTAAGTCCTTGGGCCGACGGCTGGGGAATGTGGGCGAAACGTGTGGCTGCTGTGTTGACCCCTGTGTGCCAGGGACCTTTACAGCACCCACACGGTTCACCCAACACGCACCAAACATTCGGCCCGAGGACTCAGTCCGCAGGGAGCAGCAGCACCACCCTAGGGGAGTGTAATCAGACACCCAAGGCTTCGACCACCGAAGCAACCTGGGCCAAAGTTTCAGTTCGCAAGGAGCCATGGTACTTGTTGGATTATTACAATTTGAAAAAATATCCAGTTTAAACAAATTATGAAAACATGAAAATAATGACCATTTGAAACAATTTTTATACAACGCTTTTAACAATTCAAGTTGCCTCAAAGCAACTCCAAAAGTGCCATGTTGCAGCAAAGTCAGACTTCAGATGACTCATCTGGATCCTGTGGTTTTGAGGCGACGGATGGGGTCTTCACTGGGAATCAGTCTCTAGTGCTCATCTAGTTGACGTGTTCTCCGCTGACATTTAGGGCTGTAGAGGTCGTCTCTAGGCGCTGATCCACCACCAGGGCTGGATGCGGACTGTATCTGGAGGACTGCAGTGACCATCACATCTGGATACAGACCGAATCTGGTGGCTACGGTGACCTCGGAATAAGAAGGAAATTATAAAAATAAATGTCTATTTGAAACATGAATTATGAAAATAACGTTGCATTGCAGGCGCCCTACCACACAGCGATGCAGCCAGTCAGATTGGTTTCATCTCGATCCTGTGGTCTTGCGGCGACGGCCGTCTATGAGATGAGGTCTTCACTGGGAATCCGTCTCTAGCGCTCATCTAGTTGACGTGTTCTCCGCTGACATTTAGGGCTGTAGAGGTCGTCTCTAGGTGCTGATCCACCACCTGGGCTGGATGCGGACTGTATCTGGAGGACTGCAGTGACCATCACATCTGGATACAGACCAAATCTGGTGGTTACAGTGACCTCGGAATAAGAAGGAAATTATAAAAATAAATGTCTATTTGAAACATGAATTATGAAAATAATGTTGCATTGCATACTGGAAACGTGTCCTTTGGTCAGATGAGACAAAACTAGAGCTTTTTGGCCATAGAGATGTTGCTTATGTTTGGAGAAAGAAGAGCAGCGTTCCCACAGTGAAACATGGTGGTGGCAGTATAATGCTGTGGGGATGGAACTGGGAATCTCATCAGGGTTGAATGAAAAATGAAAAAGGAAGACCACACAGACTTTGAAACACAACCTCAGACAGTCTGCAAGAAAGCTTGGTTTGGGTCCACATTGTCTTCCGGCATGATAACAACCCAAAGCATACCTCACTTCTGGTGAAGAAATGCCTCCAAATGAGCAAAGTGAGTGTACCTGACTGGCCTGCACAAAGCCCAGACTTGAATCCAATAGAAAATCTATGACATACATTCATGCATACATAGTCATGTGAAAAAGTTAGGATACCCTGTTGAATTTGGAAAGAGAAAAAAAAAAAAACTGGTGCAGCAGGATTTTGTCAAAAGCAAACCTACATCCTTGACACAGATTAATAAACCGTACCCATGAATTTTGCAATCTGTGCATTCAGATTTTGTAAACCGTACCTTTGGTTTTTGAATCTGTACCCACAAATTCATAGTCAGTTCAGACGGGTTTATAAACTGTACTCACAGATTCATTTTAGAAGAACAGCAGTACTCTACGTGTTAACGAATTATATTGTATATCGTTTTATTGCATATCATTATGTGGAATAGGCTTACATATTGTCTTAAACTATAGTCTACAACAATTTAATAAGAAAGATGTGCGTCAAAATCTTGTGTTCATTTGTGATAATCTTAGGACTTTATTATTGTTGTATAATAAACCATTGTTTTATGACTGACTTTTGACAAATTGATATATAGGATAATGGATAGAAGGATAAAACCTTTTAAATGCATGCATAGCCTATAAAATGATTACATTTAGGTTAAGTAAATGTGTTTTATTATAACACTGCATTCAGTTAGAGGGCAAATAAATGACAACATAACCTAGGCTACATCGTTTTGTATTTTTTTTTTACTATTTTGAAAAATAAAAAGTTTATAATTGAACCACTTAGTGAACACTTAATATTTTCCTGCTTTAAAGTTCCATGCTCTGCACTCACAAAATAGTCTTTGTTCACTTTAGGCTAATTAGGCTAATCACCAACAGGATAACACACCAATAGGATAAAACACCATTGGGTGATTAATGGGTTAAAAGAATGTAGAACATTTAATTCATCATTTTAAAGCGCCAAAATAAAATAAGAGTTCAAGAAGAGTTCAAAAAATACAAAATAAATAATGCACAGGTTATGTTGTCATTCCTTTGCTCTAACTGAATGCAGTTTAATAGGCTTATTTAACAACATTAACTACATCTAACTCTGAGGTGCCTAGTATAATAAAAATCACCAAAATAAGTTCACAATAAAAATGAATGGCAGCATACACAACCACATTTCTAAAATGGTAAAAGGTTATTTAAAAATAAGCATTCATTAATTGTTTTATGATAAACAAGTACACAAATTTATTAAGCCTATACAAATAATAATAATAATAATAATAATAATAATAATAATAATAATAATAATAATAATAATAATAAATTAAAAAGTAAAAAAAACAAACAAAAAAAAACATGCTGCACAGGTTTTGTCATTCCTTTGCTCTCTAACTGAATGCAGTGTTATAATAGCCCTAGTTATTTAATAACATTAACAGCACATCTAACTCTGAGGTGGAAAAGCTTACTATAATAAAATCAAAATGATAGGGTCTGGACCATTTTCTTTAATGTGGACAGGTGTGGTGTCGAAAATTGAACATCTGCCGAAAACAATGCCGCCCGCGGAAGCTCTTCTTTCTGCCTCAAAATGAAACCACTGCATTCAGGTGGGTTTTATTTAATAGATTACAGTGCATTCGGTCCTTTTTACCTGTTTAAATGGCCAATATTGCATTTTAGACTTGCCAAAAAGTGATAACAGACCATTTAGTGAGAACTTTTTTCTGCCTCAAAATTACTTGATTGCATTCATGGGGGTTATATTTAATAGATTACAGTTCATTTACCTGTTGAAATGCATTTAAATGGCAATAAAAACAATCACTTTTTGGTAAGTGTAAAACTTAAATATTGGCTATTTAAAAGTATTTCAACAGGTACAAATGACAGAATGAGCTGTAATCTATTAAATATAACCCCAAGAATGCAATAGTGTCATTTCGAGGCAGAAACTACATACAGCGATGCAGTTTAAGGAGGCTGTGTGCTCCTGTGGACGGCAATCAGTTTTCGGCAGACGATCAATAGCCCATTGCGTACATGTATATAAAGAATGAAATGTATATATATATGCCTATTCCACTCTCAGTGCAGCGCTCAAAAGCACTTGTCAATGTCAAAATGTAGGAGATTTACCGTTTAAACAGCTGAGGGGCATTTGATTGCGAGCTGAGCTAAGATGCAAGCAGCTGAATGGCAATATTTGAGCAATATTTGACTTTACGATTTATTTATTTATTGTCTTTTTTACGCCATGCCAGCACCAGGGCTATCTTTATTGCGATTACAAAAATGTAAAATAATAACAGAAATCCATTTACCAAAAAAATTACAAAAGACATTTCAAATGAATACAAGATAAAAAAAACTTAAAATACAATCCGGTAAGACATTTTTAAATAAATTATGTAAACATGTTTGAGTAAAACCGTTGCCTATTTATATTAAAATCAATACAATCCAATAAAATATGCTTCAGTCTTTTGGGATTTACAAGTTAGACACACTGGTGGATCTTCGACTTTACGATTTAAAACAAATGATAAACGACTTATTTTTGTGGGATGCAAACTACTGGCCTTTTTCGAGTTTCTTTGTTATTTACGTTATTCATCACAACATAAGATACAAGTGAATGTTTGTAAATCTCTCTCAGATATTTCTTCTGCAATGTCATGTGCCTATGAAAATGTTTTAAAAAAAAATACATGCCCCTAAAATATCATTCTTAAACTACTCTAAAACATAAAAAATCTGAAGACTTTCACTTTCAAGTGCCATGATTAGGAACGTCACATACATTAGGCTATAATAAAAATATAATTTGCTATTTACCATGAATTTTTATATACAAACTAGTCAAATGTTTGAAAGACTTTAAGACCATTTATTTCTTTATTTCTCAGTGCTTCAGACAAATATGGTTTGGAAAGACTAAGTGGTGAAATAGGCCTGTGCAAAAGAGCCAGTGAAAAAAACCAAATGAATATGAGCTGCATCTACTACTCCATAAAACTGACTATGAAAATGATGAACATCAACAAACACACATGCATGTCAAGCAGACAGAGCACAGCGAAGTTAGTTACCTACAATGTTTGCTTTGATTAAATATTAATACCTGAAAAACACGAGTCATGTAACGCAAGTTGCTCTAATGTTGTTTATGATGATGATGATGATGATGATGATGATGAGCAGTAAAATGTTACTCACAGAACTCCAGCGAAAATGAAGCCGTTTACAAGGCCATGAAGAAATCCAGAGTGTGAGAGGAATCACTGGAGAAAAGATTTGTCTCTTCTGGAAGTATTCATCCTCAGAATCACAGCTCCTGTGTGAACAATAATAAATGTTGAAACAAATAAATGAGACTGGTGAAATATAAAGAATAAATCTGTGATCCAGATAATTATTCTTATCTGAAGCAGATTCTCTTTTACTCATTTTTTTTTTATTATTTATTTATTGCATAATTATAATTCAATAAAAGGTACAGATAATATAGAGCAAAGAACATATGGAGGAATAACATGAAAAAAACTACAAATATACATTTATATATAATCTAAGACTTTCAAAACTTTTTATTGGATATTTTATAAGTGATGACAGTAAACCAAAAAAACATTGCAGTTAGGTTTAAATTTCTTGCTTTGTGAATATGGCATTTTCCCATAATACAAATTTAAGACATCTAGCCATCTTAAACTAGAATGGACAGAACAAATTAGAATGGATAGCCTTTGTAATATTAACAGCCATATTTTACTGCATTTATACAATATTTTTCAGAGAAAGCACTATGAATATACATCTGCACTGTTTTGCTTACTAGGTCTGGAAAAAAAGCCCTTATAAAACCAATCAGAAAAAGATAAGGATTTACAAGCTGATAATACTGGTCCAAAACCCTCTCTGACCGACTCATTTATCAAAGTGCATTACAGAAATTAAAAGTGTTCTAATTAAGAGCTTCTATACCCAATCTGACAGAATACATAACAGCAGACATACCTGAAAGAACTGGATAATGCAGACTTTCATGTTTTCAGTCAGTTTCAGTCTTCTCCAGCAGCTTCACCTCCAGAATTAAAACCGCTGCTGGGTTTTATAGCCATGGACTCAACCATCGACAGGCAGGAGCACAACTGGAAATGTTGTAAATGGGCTCATTGGACAAAAGGGATGCTGACACCACAGAAGAAAATCTTAGAGAGGAGAGCAAACACAGGAGAGAGCAAACACCTTTTAAGTCAACTTGCCTTTATTAATATAGCACTTTATAGAATATAGACTATTTGAAAGCATCTATACAGAGATAAATGAGAAAACGGGGTTTCACTTTATTTTGATGGTCACTTTAACACATTCTGTTGACAATAAGTAACGTACTAACTCTCAAAAGTGTTAGAGTAAGTTGACATGTACTTGCAGAGTTGCTTATAGTCTTATAGTTAATGTCTGTTGGGAGACCATCACAATAAAGAGTTAGCAGATATTAAGATGACAGTCTACTAATGCTCTAATGAGAGTTAATTGACATGTTGGTGCAACGTTACTTATTGTCAACAGAATGTTCAAAAGGGACCATCAAAATAAAGTGTGCAAAACAATTTTAAAAATAATTAAACATTTATATAAAACACTTGCATAAATAAAAACATCAACAACAAAAATATAGAATATAAAAGGTTCAAAATTATATCAAAGAAGGTTTTTAAAATTCACTTTAGTTAAAAAATTATTTTTTTAAATCTCATGGGTTCAAGTGAATATTAAGTGAAAGGTTCGGATGACAATGTTAAGAAATCTCTGCATTATATGTAAATAAGAAATAACCCTTTAAAAATATTAGTATGTATCTGGGCTCTTAAGTTTCTGCAAAAAGACCTCAGTCATCCCTATCCCATGTATGATTAATATTAATATCTTAGCTTTAACAAAAGCCAAAAAATAGATGAGCTCTCATTTGCATTCTTTAATAACTCAATGCACACAGCAAGTTCATCACAAAGCCCAATTACAAAACCCTATTTGAAACTTAACCGAACTGAGCAAAGAAAAAAAAAACATTCTAAACGACAAATAAATTCTAAAGTGATAAGATCACTGCAGATAAACACTTGATACATAAATTAGTTCACCACTCCTCAGCAAGAAATGATACTCTCCATTCTTTGTCATTAAAATACAGTACATCTGACATTAAATGCTCAAATGCTGTCTTAAGTAGATTAAATATTCAAACCGTCAAATGCAAAATCTGTGCAATAGTTAGACATTATATTTTCACATTTATCGATTTTTCGTACGATGGTATTTTAAGGTGACATGATATAACTAACAATTTTCTTATGCAGGTATGAGCAGAAAATAGATCTTAAAATTTAGTCGGTAAATATTGTAGACATCGATCCGATCAAATGCATGTGAAAATAGCAGTAATAAAAGGCAAATCTCTCACTGATCTATTATATATTCTCCAGTCTTGTTATATCACGTAACATTAAATTATGAAGCGTGGCAATTTCATCGACTTCACAAAACAGTCAAACTGACGGATAAGTCGTCACCTGTAGGGGAGAAAGAAAGGGAAAAAAAAAAATTAATTATATTGGTTGACACTTATTTTCATAAGTGTTATTTATTTAATATGAAATTATAATAAATTTTTTTCGACATGACTCCATGAACAATTTCAAAACAAACTTTGACAACAAGACAAACTTCGCCATCATCCGTTCAAAACTGCTGAAAGTTATACCATTTTAAGATGAGTGATATTTATATCTCCCTTTTTGAAATACTCAACTGTATTTTGAGATAAAAACACAAAATAACCACAGATTTTTTTATGATGCGTCTGAACTCTTCATATATGCCATCACATATCAAATGATATCACACGGGCAGCAAAAGCAAAATGACACGAGTGCTGATTTTTTTTAGGCTACCGATCACACAGATATAAACAGACACTTTGCAGTTCTGAATACTGTATCTTTCCTTTGTGTTTATTTATTGGTATTTTAACGCCATATCAGCACTAATGGCTATTTTTATGGCAAAATCAGCAGTTTAAAATAACACTTCTTTATACAAAACATACATAATGTTATCTTTCCTTTATGAGCGAAATGATGGCATAAAAATGTTTCCAATGCAAGTGATGGCGCTGGCGCCTCCATGTAAAGCGCGCTTCAGCTTCCGCACAAACGATTGGATACGAGTCTAACAGCGCACATTTATATAGGTTAAGCGTTTAAAATAACATCATGATATCCTTAATCCTTGTTTTAGATCTATAGATTTTATTTTAGGGATGTAGTGATGATTTGAGAAAGCCAAATCATTCATCAATTCACCGTCTGCCGCTGGCCGCTTGGTCCCTACTTAAAAAAAAAAAAAAAAAAAAAAAAAAAAAAAAAAAGGGGAAAAAAAAGAAAGGGCAATTAATGTACAAAAAATGCTCCAAACGTTTTCTTCTAAATTAACTTAAATTAACGAAACGAAATATAATAACTTTGCCATTTCATACAAAACTAAACTATTTTAATAACTAAAACAGTTGATTTGGGAGATGAGGGACGTCTAGTTTGTACTAATCTGAACAATGCTATTAGGAACACTGCGTTTATTTGCCTCTTGATAATGATTCCTCAATTTTAAGTCGCTTTGGATAAAAGCGTCCACTAAATGAATAAATGTAAATGCATTACCTATGTCTAGGAGCTAACATCGAACCTGGTCTGATACCAAAATATAGCGCTTATTGAAAAATAGTTACATAGAGCAACTTTCAAGTGCTTATTTTTAACTGGAATGCAGCTTGCTATTCTAGCCTACATGTTAAGGAATTATATTGTATATTATGCGGAATAGGCTTACATCAAATTGTCTTAAGTGATAGTCTACAACGTTTTAAGATGTGCGTCGAAATATTTTGTTTATTTGTGAAAGCACATTATTATTATTATTATTATTATTATTATTATTATTATTATTATTATTATTATTATTATTAGCGGCTACATAAATGTTCGTTACTATAACACTGCATTCAGTTAGAGAGCAAATGGATGACAACATAACCTAGGTTACATTATGTGCTTTGTATTGCTTTTTCTATTTTGAAAAAAGTTTAATTGAACCACTTCTTGAACTCTTAATATTTTATTTTGGCGCTTTAAAAAAAAAAAAGAAAAAAAAAAGAATTTTACTGCATTTATTTTACATTAGGCTAATCACCAATAGGTTAAAACACGCAATGGTGTTTTATCCGATGGTAATGTAATTAACCCGGTTAATGTAAAATAAATGTAGAACATTTGAGTCATGTTTTAAAGCACCAAAATATTAAGAGTTCAAGGAGAGTTAAATAAATAAATAAATAAATAAATAAATAAATAAATAAATAAATAATGCACAGGTTACGTTGTCATTCCAACTGAATAGGCTTATTTAATAATATTAACTACATCTAACGCTGAGGTGGAAAAGCTTAGTATAATAAAATCACCAAAATAAGTTCACAATAAAAATGAATAGTAGCATACACAACCACATTTCTAAAACTGTAAAAGGTTATTTAATTCATTAATTGTTTTATGATAAACAAGTGCACTCATTTATTAAGCCTATACAAAATCAAATATAATAATAATAATAATAATAATAATAATACATTTACGCTACATATGCATTTATACAATTATTTTATTATATTTTATACAAAAGGAGAAGCAAGCAAGATTTTCAGGATACTGAAAGCGTGCGCACGGATTATGAATTTGTGGGTACAGACTAAAAAACCGAAAATACAGTTTACAAAATCTGAGTGCACGGATTGGAAATCAGTGGGTACGATTTATTAATCCGTGGGCGATTTGTTAAACTGAGGGAACAGTTTAAGAGTTCGTGAGTATGGTTTATAAACTGAGGGGAGGAACTGCAAAACCGTCGACACGGATTGTTTTTTTTTTTTTTCTCCTATAGACTTCCCGGACTCCGTATTAACGAATTATATTGTATATCGTTTTATTGCATATTATGTGAAATAGGCTTACATCAAATTGTCTTAAGTTATAGTCTACAACGAATTTAATAAGAAAAACGTGCATCGAAATATTGTGTTTGTGATAATCTTAGCACTTTATTATTAGTCTATTGCATAATGAACCTGCCATTGTTTTATGACTGACTTTTGAATGATAATGATAAAACCTTCTAAATTCGTACAAAACCTAAACGTAATAATAATAATAATAATAATAATAATAATAATAATAATAATAATAATAATTATAGGCTACATAGGCTAAATGTGATTTATTATAACACCGCATTCAGTTAGAGAGCAGACAACATAACCTAATCTACATTCTTTTTTTGTATTGCTTTTTCTAGTCCAAAAAATAAAGTTTACAATTGAACCGCTTATTGAGCTCTTAATATTATATTTTGGTGCTTTAAAGTTCCATGTTCTGCACTCACAAAATTTTTGGCATTTGTTTAACATTAGGCTAATCACCAACAGGATAAAACACAGGCAATGGTGTTTTATCCTATTGGCAATTATTGTAAAATTAATGTAGAACATTTGAGTAATCATTTTAAAACACCAAAATAAAATATTAAGAGTTCAAGAAGCGGTTTAGAAAAAACTTACTAGAATACGCAGTACAATTTTTGTCGTACAGGTGACTTCCAGGGCTCCGTAGTTAAACACACAGAAAGGGATTGTGAAAGCGTGCGCACGGATTAGGAATTTGTGGATACGGTTTTAAAAAACGAAAATACAGTTCTTAATCTAGCGCATGGACTGGAAATTCGTGGGTAGTTTATTAATGAGTGGGCACGATTTGTTAAACCGAGGGAACGGTTTAAGAATTCGTGAGTACGGTTTATAAACTGAGGGAACTAATCCAAAACCGTCGCCACGGATTTATTTATTTTTTCTCCTACACGTGACTTCCCGGGCTCCGTACTGTTGTTTACCTTGACTCCGCGCAGTTACTCCGGTTCCTCCAGCCAAATGCTGATTTCGCCCGAAATAATACGTTGATGAGTCCACCTAATTTCATCGATCAATAATAAACGCTTTATTGTCACCTAATTATAGTCCGATTAATCGACCAAATAGTGAATGATTGCGCTGCGACACTGATAGCCATTCTGCTGGATCCAGAAACCAAACGGCAGAAAGCGCAGAATGAGCCTTTATACCTGTGCTGCGGTGCATCATGGGAAATGGGAGAAACCAAAAATATGTGTGTGTGTGCGTGTGTGTGCGTGTGTGTGCGTGTGCGTGCGTGCGTGTGCGTGTGTGTGCGCGCGCGCGTACTTATTTATAATATAAATTTTATATGAACCCTAGGCTCAGTTATTTGGGTAATAATTCCTGGTTAATGCTTGTTGGTAAATATTGTACCCATCGGTTCATCAGCTATGTAGAAATATATGAAAACATAAATCTTCCTAATTAAATCTGTATCACACCTATATTTGAACAGAACATCATAGTCATAAGTGTTTCTATGCATTCTGAAATATACTCTTGTTATGACATACATTAATTCCCATATCTTTATGTCTTTGTTCTCTACATTCATACATATATTTCATTATTTCGTGAATTAATTATTTCTATTATTATTCATACCCCCCCCCCCCCCCCAAACACTGTTGGTTTCTTCCATTTCCCATTATGCTCCGCAGCTCAGGTATAAAGGTTCATTCCACAGTGGCTCTGGTTTCTTAATCGGATCCAGCAAGATGCGGCAGCTGCAGGTGAGTGTGCTTCGTTAGATTTATATGTTGGGTGATGGCCTTGGCTCATTTTCTGCGAAGAACATACATCGGAATAAATTTATAAAGACCAAATATGTTTTTCGCAGAAAATGAGTAAAGGCCAATGAGTATGAGCTTGGGTTGGTCAGCGGACAATTCTGACAAATGCTAGAGGGTCTGGACCATTTTCTTTAATGTGGACAGGTGTCCTGCCGAAAACTGATCGTCTGCCGAAAACGTATTGCCGCCCGCGGGAACTGCTCTTTCTGCCTCAAAATTAAACGATTGCATTCAGGTGGGTTATAATTAATAGATTACAGCGCATTCGGTCCTTTTTACCTGTTTAAATGGCTAATATTGCAGTTTTAGACTTGCCAAAATGTTGACTGTTTGAGTGAACTCTTCTTTCTGCCTCAATTACTTGATTGCATTCATGGGGGTTATATTTAATAGATTACAGCTCATTTAGTATTTTATACCTTTTGAAATCCTTTTAAATGGCCGTAAAAACAAAAAAATCACTTTTTTTGCAAGTGTAAAACTTCAGTATTGGTTATTTAAAAATATTTGAACAGGTAAAAATGACTGAATGAGCTGTAATCTATTAAATATAACCCCATGAATGCAATCGTGTCATTTCGAGGCAGAAACTACATACAGCGATGCAGTTTATAGAGTATTTAATGAATACAAAGGTAAAGAACACCATTTATTTGAAATGTATAATTTGTAATAAATATAAATATCTTCAATCACTTAAATCAATTTAATGCAGCCTTGTTGAAAAAAGAGATTTCTAAATTTATTTCTAACAATTATTTTAAGTTGTTTACTGTTTGTCAAGTATGCCAGTCATTTATTAATGTTAAAAACAAAGTTTATTAAAGAAGGTTAGCATTTTATTTCTGTATTGTTATATTTTTATTTCATTAAGTGGTGTTCAGAAATTAAAATTGTGAGTTTATGGGTTTTTAACATGTTAAAGCTAAGATATTCATATTAATCATCATACATTTTCCAGGGATGACTGAAGTCTTTCTGCAGAAAAAGCCCAGATACATAATTGTATATTTCTTTTTAAATCTAATTAAAAATTAGATTCAGATGCATCGCGATGCGGACGTGGACGATTCTGAATCGATTCACAAATGTCAAAAAAAAATAATTTTCTATTTCTGAATGTTATTTGACGTTGACAATGCAAAAGGTGAAACGTTCACACAGGACGCGGAGTGCGCTGCGATTGGTGCTGGCAGCAGTTCAGAGCGCAGCGGTGAAAGTTAAACTCTTTGAACTTTGATCTCGCGGCTTGAGCGAGTTCTTTGGTCGATCCAGCAACAAACCGTGATCGCGCCGCACAAGCCATTGGGTTTCATAGCGCAGCGCATTCCGCGTCCTGTGTGAAAGGGCCATAAAGTGCAGAAGTGTTGCGCCCGGATAGTCTGTGGAGTTCACATAACAGATGCAGGACGGCTGCGCGTGAAATCAGACCGGCACCGTCTGCGTTGGCTTCTATAAAGTTGAAGGAGGGAAAGATTGTATTGTTACTAGTTCAGCATATTTTGAATAATTAACTTAAGTCCACAAGCATTATTTTTCTATGAGAACTGTTGGTATAGAGTTCTGTGTTTTTCGAATGAAAGCGGTTTGTGCATTTTAGTACAACAAAATTGTATTTATTTTTTCCTTTTTTTTCATTAGGCAAAATTAGATTTTTTCTATTTCTGAATGTTAATTGATGTTGACAACGCAAAAGGTAAAAATTTCTCACAGGACGCGGAGTGCATGCTGCTGCTGGCAGAGAGGTGTATCATGGCGTCTGAGTTAGAGGTACTAGTCAGGTAAGAAAATCTGAAGTTTTTAAAGTCTTTAATTTCTGTAAGTGTTTTAGTACTTTGTGTTCTGTTTAGCAGTCGAGTATTGTGTAACTGGTTTATTGCACCGTAAATTTCGTGCTGTTTGGAGATGTGAACGCGCATATGGACTGTATGTAACGTTAACGGGCGAATTATAAAATTTTTATTATTATTATTATTATTATTTTCTTGCAGGTAACGCATAATAACAATACAAAGTCATTTATAAACTTGAACAATAGAAGTCAAAAACCAAAGAAAAAATTTACATTGTACGAGGGAGTTCTCATAACATAACTACATAGTAGACAAAAGGAAAAAAGAGGAAACGCAAAGTAAATGAATACATTCAAATAAGAAAAAGCAATATAAGAAATATATCTTATTACTCAAGTACGGGAACCTCATCTAAACATCACATTTTTGTTCCAAGATGATGATATGATATTTAATATCTGGTGTTTTCATTGCCTTTTTGTTTTCAATTTACATAGGGAATCAGCTAGAATTTTTAATTCAGAGCACATGATGATAAAATTCGTTTTCGATGCTGTAAATTTTGACTTATGAATATGACCTTTTCCAAGCAAGCACGGGATTTTGACTGTTATCTAAAAGACCAGATCCAGTGTCCAGAGAGCAGGAACAAAACCATTTCTTCTGTGATGTCAATTAGCTTATTAAAAAGTAAAGATTAAAATCGAAATGTCAGTCCAAAAAAAAAAATAATAATAATCAAAAATAAATAAATAAAACTGTAAATGGACATCTAAAAAACAAATGAAGCACTGATTCATTTTCAGAACCACAGAAAGAACATTCTGGTTGAATATCCATAAATTTGGATAAGAATAACTTACAGGGATAAAATCTGTGAAGAATTTTCATATGAAATTCTTTAATCTTGTTTGGTACCACAAAGTTATTATGAGCAGACCATATTTAGCCATAGATAAAGGATAATCCTGTTTCCATGAAGCCAACCCTTTAGGAGCAATACTATTTGTAGAAAGTAGTGTTTTTCTGATATGAATATTGCACTTTTTATCTAACAAATTAACTCCCCCTATTAACAAACAGGGAGTTTCTTCCTTTAAAGTAGAATACTGTGTGAATGAATTTAAGATGTAGAATCTTAGGTGATATACGCATTATAACAATTCATAGTGCTTTTCCGTCTTATTAGTGAGATATGAGCAACTGATTAACCTCCCTGTGCTTGTTCTAGGCTACTCAAGTGGCCAGTAAAATTGGCTAAAGCACGGAAGCAGGTTCAAATAATGCCACATTCGACTTCTGCATGCATTTTAACATTTTATCTGCTACTCGTTTTTATTTATTTTTTTTTTATAACAGCATGCATTTGGTCATGGTTTTCTTCATCGCTACCTAACTATGGAGAATTAAGGAATGTCACAACTTTACTGACAGAGAAAACAGTTTTGGCTAAGGTAAGTGAAACTTCTCCTTTTCATTATTTATAAACCGAAGTAATAAGGTTATTTTGCGTTTTCAGCTTTTGTTTGGAACTACGTTTTAGGCTGAAAACACGCAGTTGTAAATGTGAATTGGTGGATGGTCAAGAAGCTGTTGTCTTACATGTTACATGTATGAAGAGTTCATTTGCAAAAACAAGACTCAGTTTTTCTTAAAAAAAAAAACATTCTAAAAAAATCATTCTGTTCCATGTAATATCAATCAAACTGCGTTTGTGGTGTTTAGATTGAAGAATAGCTTGTGAAATACAACTTCAACAAAAGCATAACACAATAAAAAGCATGTTTTATGAAAATTAATGAAGTTTTCGGTTTTGCAAATGAACTCTTCAAATGTATAAGTGTGTGCTTTTTAGCCATTTTATAACTTTATATGCTCCAGGGGTGTAATCACATCCACCCTTTTTGAATGGTATACATCACACTATTCATAACTCAGTAACACAAATCATTCATTTGCCTTTGCTGTTAAACTGTACAGTGCTTCATTAAAAATGACCCAAAACATTATCAGATTGTCACGTAAGTCCTGAAAGTAGAAAAAAAAGAACCCAATCAAACAAGAGAGAGAAATAAATTAACTTTGTCATTTATTTGAGAGAAATTATCCAGTGTTACGTTTCTGCAATTGCAAAAGCATGTGATTTCAGTATCTGCTGTGACCCCCTTTTGCTGCAGTAACCGAAGGCAAAGTTTCTTGTAAATGTTGATCAGTACTGAACAATAACATGGAGTTTTAGTCCATTCCTTAGTGCAGAAACACTTCATCTGTGTGATGTTGGTGGGTTTCTCCTATGAACTGTTTGCTTAGGTCCTCCAACAACATTTTAATTGGATTAAGGTCTAGACTTTGACTCAGCAATTCCAAAACATCAACTTTGTTCTTCTTTAAACATCCTTTGGTAGAATGATTGTGGTTGGGGTTGTTGTCTTGCTGCATGAGCCACATTCTCATGAGACTGTTCTTAAACAGGTGTCCTGATGCTTTCCTTTTGAAGATGCAGCAAAACGGGCCCAAACCATGATACTACCCACCACCATGTTTCACAGATGGGATAGGATTCTGAAGCTGGAATGCAGTGTTCTTTTCTCTGAAAATAGTTTCTCATTTGTTTCATCCATCCATTAAACATTACTCCAATAGTCATCTGGTTTGTCCACATGATCTTTAGCAAGCAATTTTCTTTTTGGGGAACAGTTGCTTTATTCTTGCAACTCTGCAATGCACACCATTGGTTGCTCCATGTTTTCCTGTTGGTGGACTCATGAACATTAGCCAATCTGAGAAAGATCTTTACTTAGAAGTTACCCTGAAAACTTTCGCAACCTTGCAGACTTACACGTTCTGCTTTGGAGAGATCTTTGTTGGGCGACCACTTCTTTGGAAGGTAACATTGGTATTTGAATTTCCTTCATTTAAACACAATCTGTCTAACTGTGTTTTTGTCTTTAAACTCTTTAGAGATAGTTTTGTAAACTTTTCAAGCCTGATGAGCAACATTATTTTTTTTCTCAGTTGGGTCCTCTTGGTCTACTTTCAGGACAGATAAAAAAATCTGATGTTTTGGGTAATTTTTATGCAGAAACATAAATTCTACTGTATACTGTACTATGCTGGGTGTTCTTGTAACAAACTGCATGTCATGTGTTTACAGATTTGTGTGTAGTTGGAGACAGACAGAATAACCATAGAGTCCTTGGACTAATCATAAAACCTTGGTTCCCACTTTACAGGTAAGAACAACTACACCTAACAAACCCTTGTATTAAAACATTCTCACCAGCCACTGAGTTTTAGGGTTATGGTCATGGGTATTAACAAAAAAGTCTGATAATAAGATTAGTTTTATTACAGTAAATACAGAATATGTGGTATTACCATAAACTGACAGATATTACGAATACATTAACTTCCCAAAAACAATATATTTTGGAGCAAATATTAAATTAAGCAATATGTCTTATATTAATTATTACATAGAATGACTCAAAACAGATTAATTATATTCATATTGAATTGTTATACAGCATTTGTATTAGCCTAGAATATTTATTTCATGTGCAATTAAAGAGCACTGGAACAGAAATGAAGTCAAAGGCCATTAATAAATATACAATGAATTTATGGTATATCTCACATTTTTGTTTCTATAAAATGCAGCCTACCATAAGGACCTGTCCTGTTCTGCTGGCAATCAGTGTAATTACTGGTAAGTACATTTATAAAACACCTCCCTTTTGTCAAACACGTTTCAGTGTAACTTACTAAATTAAATATAGGTAAACATCTATATAGATAATTCTGTCATCTTTACTCATATTGTTTCAGACCTGCATTACTTGATTTGTGTAAATCTCAGCAGCATCATATATACCTAAAGGATTAAAAGTGCACTAAACTGGCCTCACATGCTATCGTCACTTCGTTTGTTGCTGCCGTATGCTTTGAGTTTGAGCTCCGTCAAGTTAATATTGTCTAATTTACAAATGAAAAATCGAATTTTACACCACGTTTCTTATAACGTGTATATATCCCTTATTGTATTTTAATACTAAAACAACCAGATTACCTTGTTAACGCTGGTGTTTTGAATTCCAGAGTTCACTAGCTTATAGCCCATTTGCACTGCCATTGTGGTTGCTGCCACTCTCATTGCTGTTGTTTACTAACTGTTACTTGCTTTAATGGTGAATTTGTGTCTACCTTTGAATACAGGTGAAGACACGTTCGAGCTGCACTCAGTGCAGATGGAGCTGGAGGCCATGGAGAAGCAGATTCGCCAGCTCCTGGAGAGGCAGGCCTGAGGCTGAGAGCAGCTCTGGAATCCTCTCGGGTAAGTATACAGCGCGATACTAACACTCCTACCACTTCCACTCCTTGTGCTTCTCTGTGCAGGACCTGTGCACCCAGGACGCGTTCTTCCCAGGTGTCCTTCACTCCGGCGCCGGGACACCACGGACCCTGGGTGCAGCAGCAGCGGAAGACGCGAGCCAAGCCACGGACGAGGACCTCTCCCCCTCCGGTCTTCGAGATCTCCACCCGGAACTGCTTCGCTCCCCTCCGCGAGACAGAACGCGGCATTGTGATCGGAGATTCCATCGTCAGGTACGTTCGTGCTACTTTAGCTAAAGTGCACACAAAGTACCCACTCACTGTTTCCCTGGTGCTCGTGTTCTCGATGTTTCTGCGCAGATACCCGCAATCCTGAAGGATGAGAGCATCAGCGCGATCGTCCTGCACGCGGGGGTGAACGACATCAGGCTGCGGCAGACGGAGGTCTTGAAGCGGGACTTCAGCAGCCTGATCGAGACGGTTCGCAGCACGGCGCCTGCGACGAGGATCATTGTGTCAGGACCGCTTCCCACATATCGAAGTGGGCATGAAAGGTTCAGTTGACTTGTTGCTCTAAATGAATGGTTATTGACATGGTGTAAAGAACAGAATCTGCTCTTTAATAACTGGAATCTTTTCTGGGAGCGTCTTAGGCTTTTCCGTGCTGATGGCCTGCACCCCAGCAGAGTCGGAGCAGAACTGCTGCCGGACAACGTCTCCAGGACGCTGCGCTCCATTTGACTAGTAAGTCGATTCCCAAATAACTGCTATGATGGCTTTTCTTCTGTACATGTAAGTGATAGCACTATTTATAGTCCAATCTATAAATACCGTGTCTGTTCCTCGAATAGTGAGGTCAAAACATAAATTTAATGCAGGATCTAGAAAACATCTGATCATGATTAATGTGGAAAAATGCAAAATAAACGAACAAACATTTTTAAAGTTTGGGCTCCTAAACATTAGATCACTCGCACCCAAAGCAGTTATAGTAAATGAAATCATCACGATAATAGTTTTGATGGAACTCTGCTTGACTGAAACCTGGCTAAAACCTAATGATTATTGGTCTAAATGAGTCTACTCCACCAAGCTACTGTTATAAGCATGAGCCCCGTCAGATTGGTCGTGGCGGTGGTGTCGCAACAATATATAGTGATATTCTCAATGTAACTCAGAAAAAAGGATACAAGTTTAACTAATTTGAAATACTTTTGCTTGAAGTTACTCAGATATGCAAAAGAAATCTGTCTTATCTCTTATTTTAGCTACTGTGTATAGACCGCTAAGGCCATATATAGATTTTCTAAAAGAATTTGCAGATTTCCTTTCTGACCTATTGGTTAATGTTGATAAAGTGCTAATTGTCGGGGACTTCAACATTCACGTCAATAAAACAAATGATGCGTTAGGACTTACATTTACATTTACATTTAGTCATTTAGCAGACGCTTTTATCCAAAGCGACTTACAATAGAAGCAATCAGAGCAACAAGAGAGCGACAGTGTATAAGTGCTGTGGCAAATTTCAGTTAGATAAACACGATAAGTCTTGCAAGGGGTTTTTTTTTTTTTTTTTTTTTTTATATAAATATAGAAAACTGAAAAGAGTAGGAAAGAGCTAGTGTCAATTGGTCAAGTTCTGCTGAAAAAGATGGGTTTTCAGACGACTTGCATTTACTGACATCTTAAATTCTTTTGGAGTCAAGCAAAATGTCACCAGGCCCACTCATCGTGTCAATCATACTTTAGATTTAATTATATCACACGGAATTGATCTTAATGATATAGATATTGTACCTCAAAGCGATGTTACTGACCATTTCCTTGTATCGTGCATGCTGCGTATGACTGATATTAACTATATGGCTCCGCTTTATCATCTGGGCAGAACCATTGTTCCAGCCACCAAAGATAAATTCACTAATAACCTGCCTGATTTATCTCAACTGCTCTGTGCACCTAGTAATACACAGGATCTAGACAAATTGACTAACAACATTTATCAATATCTTGTCTAATATGTTAGAAGCTGTTGCCCCCATCAAACTGAAAAAAGTTGGAGAAAAACGTACTGCGCCATGGTACAACATCACTACCCATTCTCTCAAGAAAGAAACTCGTAATCTTGAGCACAAATGGAGAAAAACTAACTTGGAAGCAAACGTTTTCATAATTCCTGTTGCAAACAAATGTTTTCACAATTCCTGTGTTGCAAATGTAACCCCTATAAAATGTCATGGTCACAGACATTGAAAGAAAGAGAACAGAAAAATGTTTGCAGTAGCTAGTAAATTCCTCTAGGGGTCTTTTGTTGAGTGATATGAAATAATCAGAGGCAGAAGCAGTCAGTGGTGTATAAACTACCTGAAAGCCATACTTAAGTAAAAATACAGATACCTAACCAGAAAATTACTTTGGTAGAAGTTGAAGTCACTGTTTAGAATATTACTTGAGTACAAGTCTTAAAGTATTTGATATTTTAGTTGTTTTTTTTTTGTTTGTTTTTTTTTATCTTAAACGTACTTAAGTATTGAAAGTGAAAGTAGAAGTAAATGCAAAATGGAAAAAGAACAATATATATATACAGTTTGAGTAGCAAGATTTTGTTCAGTTTTAACTCTAGCTTTCTTACATCTTGTATTTTTGGATAAGAAGCAGGAGTTTATCCAGTACTTAGTGTCTTTATTCTAGCATAAGAAAACATTTCTGGAATCTGCATCTGAAATAGTATCTGAAAAGCTACCACAATGAATCACCCGTGAAACTGAACCTGATATAGCGTAGCTTGTCAGTGATCTACGGCTCTGTGTATTAACTGGCGCTCCATTTGAAAACAGGTGATGGAGATTTACCGCTAATCAAAGAACCGGCTTTACTGGTGAGATGTGCATAATATCAATATAAATATATCGCCCAGCCCTAGTATTTACACAGTTGAATGTATCTCAGAGGGGACATGGATGCATTTAAACTGCTGTTACACAAATAGGCCTAATGTTTTGTTTTTAATATAACTAATATAAACTGATATTTCAAATATTTTAAGACATGAGAAAATTGTCAAAACTGCCAATAGGTGGCAGCACTCAATGAGTAAGTCATTGAGATTCAACTGATTCAATCAAACGGCTAATTCATTCAGTAGCAAAGCATTTGACTGTTAATGAGTGAATCACTGAATCATTTTTGTCAACTGACTTGTTCAAATAGCTGATTCCTTCAATAAGTAAACATCATCCATTGCTCAGAGACGCAAAGTACTGCTGTGATCTGTGTTTGGAACTATTTTCGTTGACATAATTGGCAAAAGCCTTTTTTGCATCTACAATTTAGAATGCCTGGAATTGAGTTTTAATAAACCTAATAAATCAATGTGGGTGCATTCTGTGTTAATTGGTGATGTAGCTTAATTGATAATGTTAGATTGCACATTAAAACAACACTTACCATATTATCTCACACCCCAGACATGACTTGAGTGTAAAATAAATCATCCGCGGGTTGTGCAGCACTTGTTTGCACATGAGCAAAACTGATTTTAGGAGTCTAACTTGCATGCGCCAGACACTGATTCGTCAAACCTGCTTTCCTGCAGTCAGTGTTCTTCTTATTTCTGATTATTTTGTAGTAAGTAACAAAATATGCTTTAGGGAAATATATCAGAGTAAAAGTATACATTTTAATGAGGAAATGCAGTGTAGTAAATGTAAAAGTAGGCTGAAATATACTCTCAAATTCTGTAACAAAGTAGTATTACTTTGTTACATTACACCACTGGAAGCAGTCTCTTGTTAAGGGAAAAAAAAAGAAACCGAAGATATGCTGACGCAGCACCAAACTGCTAGAAAGAAAAGTGAAACAAGTGGAAAAGAGATTTTAGACTGAATAGAGTTCAAAGGATGATGAGGATTCATGATTTGTTTCATGGAACTCCGGTGAGTTTTGCCTTTTTCAGGTGAAACCTGCTTTGTAATTGTTCTTATATTGGATGATGAACGAATAGTGATGGATGTTCACTGAAATTAAGATGTACGCATTATTTTGCTGTGGAAAGTCAATTGTTAAAATTGCTGTCATGTGTTTGGTACATGTGTGGTAGTCTCTTTAATGGAGAATACTTTGTCGATCTGGTGGGTTTCTGTTACACTAAATCAGAAATTATCTTTATCTAGTAAAGTGACTTTATTTGTTTCCATTTTGCATTTGTGGTGTAAAATAACGGTATGTTAAATATGCTCTGCTCAATGTGTTTAGAGTGTAAACCTACCATTTTCTTTGTGAAGAGAGAGTGACACAGACATGTAGTTGAAAAGAAAGAATTTTATTGGATGCCATGTCATTTCATGTGAAAGGTCTTCCATTAATTTAGATCATGTGAACGACAATGAGTAACGCATTCCCTGCATTGAGGAGGTGTTTTTTTGTTGTTGTTGTAGGCTACAGTTCCCGAGTCTGATCTTCGAAATCACACTGCATTCCTCCTGGCAGAATTCATCACTCCCTGAAGGGCATGGTTTTCTTGGATGCAGATAAGGAAAACTTACCACACATTACACACATTTGGATCATTATCTAAACTGCCTGGGTAGAGCACATTTATTGTTTTCCTACATTTTTTTTGGACCTGACTCTGTAAAAGACAGATGAGTTTAGGCATTTATCAAAAACTTTGATCTGCAAACATAAACAGAAGCTCAATCATACTTGATTGATTGTGCAAGAATAAACTTCATTGTTTTTTTAAGGAAGCTCAAACATGTGTAATAACAAAGAATGAACTCCACTGGTCCTCATACATCAAGCAAACTTGCTTGAACTTGAATTTGCCATTATTGATGTGTGCTTTGATCCGTTTATATGTGGTGGACTACCCCTTTAAAATGTAGTTTTGATTTTTGTCTGTTACAGTGAACACTGTAAAAAAAAATTCTGTAAATATGTATATTTACAGTATACCGTAATAATTACAAGGAATTTTCTTTTCTTTTTTTTCTTTTTTTTTCTTTTTTTACTACAGCCGTATTTTTGATATTACGCTTTGCATTGTGGGAGCTAGAGCCTCGGTCGCTCATCTGCGTGAAAACAGTGCAGGAGCAGGCGCCATTACTCACGGAGATGATCTTTCAAAGTTTCATTTTAAAGTCTGCTTTCTAACCCGTTTCTGCACTTCCGCGGTAAATTATAGACTGTCGTTCGATGTCACATAAACTGTTGACGTAACATTTGTTAAGGCCTGGCTTGGTTTGCAGGTGAATGTCGGAGCCGTCACTCGTGGATGTTACGGTTACTCCTTTAATTAATTGTTGTGATGCGTTGTATTTAGTGCTGCAATATCGTTTCAAGCATCCGTTATTATTGAAGAAAAGCAGTTGTGATAAACCAAACAATCCCGGGACGTGTTTGCGTTCACTCAGAAGACACTCCGGCGATGTGACGGAAATTTCTGGACTCAACATGCAGTGTGAAACGGGCTTAAGTGAAGATCTGGCATCGCGACGACTTCAAACACCATCACCTTTTCTGCCAAATGAGGTAAGTTTATGCTTTTTATTGTCTTCCTTGGTGAAAAAAAAAAAACGGCATATGCTGGTTAGGTAGGTTTTGGTGCTGGAATGCTGGTTTAAGCTGGTCCTTTGCTGGTTTAAGCTGGTCCTCTGCTGGTTTAAGCTGGTCCTTTGCTGGTCCTGCACCAGCTTAAACCAGCAAAAACCAGCATAACACAGGCATCCGACACATCAGACATCGCGCCAGCAGCCCGTTGAGTTTTCTTTCGCACTGAAATGGACAAGTGCACACGATATTATGATAAAATGACAACAGTCTAAAATTGGTTCAAATAAAGTCTCAACTGACCATAAAGACGGGAGTAGATATGTTTTAGCAGTTAATGGCATTCATAGTGTTTATATCTTGTTGTTGTCTTTCTAATGACAGGACAACTGCTGCTGTAGGCCTAATGTGAATCTCAAGCATACCTGCATTTTTATCATGGGTTTGTATTCTCTTTTATTAACAGTTTTTATTTAGCGTTGTTTAAAGCTGCTTGTCATGTAATCATGTTGTAATGTCTTTTTGTTTAAGGTGATGGCCAGTTCAAGATCGCTGTTGTTCAATAAGTTAATGGCCTCATCTCCTCCCCTGTTGTGGTTTTGAGCTACAAATACCCAGAGATGGCACTTATGCTGGAATTTAAACAGAAGTAAGCATCACATATGTGATGTCTGTAAAGCATTTGTTTTAGTTGAAAATGAAGTATATTGTAAGACATAGTTCATATGACAGATGCAAATGGAGACCATTGGAAACGTAAGTTAAGCAATTTAGAAACAACTGTGTGGTTTGGAAAGTATTATGGTTACCAATTCACTTAATGAACGTAAAATGATAAACAATATGATTGCTTTTCCTTCTCCAACCTGCATGTTACTCTGTAGTTTAGTTTCATTCATTTCATTTTTTAATTCTTTTAGAGTTTTCCTGTGAAGAAATCCTGAATGAGGGTTGAGATGAAGGCAAGTGTGTTTATATTCTTTTATTTAACATTAGTGTTCAATATTGAAAAGATCAAAGATGTTCAAAGATGTTTTCAAAGATGTGTTCAAAGCTGCCTGTCACTGTTTATGGTGATTTTGTAATGTCTTTTTATTTAAGGTGATGGGCACTTCAAGATTGCTGTTGTTCTCCTTCCCTGTTGTGGTTGTGAGCTACAAATAACCTGAGGAGATGGCACTTATGTTGGAATCCATACAGAAGTAAGCAACACGTGTTATAAGAATAAAGCATTTGGTTGTGTTGCTGTTTATTTAGTTGAAAATAATGAAGTATACTGAAAGATATAGTTGATCTGACAAGTTCATATGACAGATGCAAATGGAGACCATTGGAAATGTAAGTTAAGCAAATTAGAGAGAAAGGTTTGAATTGGATAGTATTAGGGCTGGTTCGAATCAAGGTTATTATCGTAAACTAAAACTGAAAATAAGACGCAAACGATTGGTTAAAAAACATTTTCGTAAACTGATAAAATGGAAAAAAAATCATAATAAATAAAACTAAACAAAACTAGCAACAACTATTGAAAAACTAACTAAAATAAAATAATTGGCAAAAATAAATGATCGTTTTCGTAATTAAGCATTCATCCAACTGCCGAAAGTTTGACATGTGGGTGTTTAATCGTGCATCACCTGTGGCCAATGATGATAAAGACGACGGACATAAATGATGGCTGCCGGCAGGAAATGACAGAGCCCTGTTTGGGACTATTTCGAATTTAATTCTGAAAAAATAAATGTATTTTTATGCTCAATAACACACATTGTGGTGTTGAAATTAAGGAGAAAACCCCACAAACCTTAAAGTACATCTCCAAACCAGCCATCGCGAATATATAGCCTACACAGTTTGAAACAAAAAAATGAGGCTCGAAAATTAACAAAGGTGCGTGTTTTATTTCAGTCAGTGAACAAGCAGCCTACAAAACACTAAAATAATGGTCAAAGAAATTATATAAGAAAGTAGCCAAAATAAGAATGGTTAATATTAAACAAACATTTGTCATAAATGCATAAGCCGACGGCTCTCTCTCTTATTCATTACACTGTTGCATCCATTACAATTGCTCATTTTTGTTTTTAATAGGAACATGGTTATTTTTCGTTTCGGTTCTTTATAAAGTTAATTTAGAAATATGTTTGGAACATTTTTTGTTTGTTAAATTAAAGCTTTTATTTAAAGTAACAACCCAGCAGCAGTCAGTGAGTTGATTACAGCCTGTTTGATCAATTTTGCCTTCTCAAATCATCACGAATTGTCTAAAATAAAATCAAGTATATCAATGTTATTTTAAACGTTAAACTTGCATAAATGCCTGCTGTTATGCGCATACAGTCGTTTGTTGGAGAGTGGAAGCTAAATGCACTTTGCAGGACATGGAGGCGCCAGCGCGACCCCTTGCAAACAAATTAAAATAGGCCTATGTTGTAATCTTTGCAGAGAGTTAAGCATAGTATATCATCCGGAACTGTAAACGGTCTAATTTTATTTCCGTCCACTCACGATTTCAAAGAAATCTTGTGCTTTTGTAAAAATAAAGAAAACAATCAAAATACCTTACAGTCAGGGTAAATGTATCTAAAAAAGCTTGAAAATATTACTTTACCACTTTAAAACAAACAAAAAAAAATCTAATCGAAAACAAAAAGTTTTGACTTTTATTGAGATTTTATAAAAGCCGTAGAGATCCTACATTTCTCTCCAAAGGCGCATCCAGTGACCAGATGGCGAGTCAGCATAGTCAACTTCATCTTTGCCACACTGACTCAGAAAACACTAGTTTATTAACAGTTCGTTTAAGTATCTCCTTATTTCCCTCCGACACATTCATAGTAAGTACTTTTCCCGGATCGTATATCCTAAGTGTAAATGTATCTGGTTGTTGAACGTTTTTTATTTAAGGTATTGCACACAATAGGCTGAAACTTGCCACAAAGCATCGGCAAAAATAAATAACAATGAACGTGTCGGGGGAAATAGTAAGGAGATATTGGAATTATTTACTGTATTCTGAGTCAGCATCGCAAAGATCCTGACTGGCAATCATCTTTTTGGATGCGCCTTTATAGAGAGAAATCTTTACGGATTATTACATAATGAAAGAGCTATTGTTTATCATGTCTGTGCATCATGTTTGTTTTCTTTATTTTATAAAATACTGTTTGTAACTTTTTGTTTTTTTGCGCACAAATAAAAGTAGACCTTTTTCAGTTCCGAATTATATTTTACTCTTACCTTTTTGAGCAAAAATGTCGATCATTTTAAATTGTTTCCATTGAAAAAAATGCCAGTGATCCGCTGGCGCCTCCTGCAAAGCGGCTTTACCTTTCACTCTCCACACAAACGATTGTATATGCGACTAATAGCGCACATTTATCTAGGTTTAACGTTTAAATTGTTTTATACGTGAACTGTTCTATATCTATAGATTTTTTTTTTTTTAGTCAAGTCGTGATGATTTGAGAAGGCAAATTGACCAAACCGACTATGAACAATCTTCCGCTGACCGCTGTTACTTTAAAAAAACAAAAACTTATATTTAACGAACAAAACATGCGTCAAACTTTTTCTAAATGAACTTTTTCTAAATGAAAATATAATCACTTTGCCATTGCATACAAAACTGAACTATTTTTATAGGGGCTCTAGTTACAAGCCAACGGTTTTGTTCTTTTGGTTATAGTGGTAAATGACAGATGTCATGTTTTGTTTCTCTCAGAAAGTTTTTCGTTTTTATTTTGAATAAAAATAACAAATAGGCTACAATTTTTGCACCTACATTTATTTTCTTCTGCAACACATTTTCCTTAAAGATGTTAAAAGCATCTCGACAATAAAAAAATAAAAAATTGTACAGCCTACAATTTTTTGTTCTCTCTTTCGGTAGCATTTAAATGTGAGATTCTGGATCTGAATTTAGCGGAAACGGTCGGGTCGGGAAGAAAATTATTTTAAGCGGGCAGCGGGTGAACAAAGAATGAATATATAGCGGGAGCGGGACTAAAAAAACAGTCCCGTGCAGACCTCTACTTTAGTCTATTGCGTGTGTTTGAACGCAGATCTCTTCCAGCAGCTGCGTAGGCACTTGCGCTCGCTGCGGCTGCTGCCGCCGGCGGGGAGAAGGAATGTTGCAGAATCATTGTACTTTATGCTTGTTAGAGTTTGTGTGACGTCACGTACATTACTGGCGGTGGCAACCGACGACCGAGGTGGCACGTTGTCATTGGGACCGTCACAGCCCTATTTGTATCTCAAACCCTTATTTTTGTTATTCAGAGTTAAGCACAGAGATAAATGCCAACTGTGCAAACAATAGCCTAAATGTTGCTGAAATGTCTTTTTTTTTTTTTTTTTTTTTTTTGTGTGCGCTCTGGAAGTGTTATGTTAACTATGCTAAACTATAATTACTAAACTGAAACTAAATATATAAAAACGAAATAGAAATGTTTTCACAAAATAAAAACTAAACTAAAACTAACAAAACCATTAATGAAACTAATAAACTAAACTAAATTGTATTGCAAATTTGAAAACGAAATTATAATAAACTAATTTAAAAATGCAAAACTATAATAACCTTGGTTCGAATACCATTTTTAAATTGGTTGCCAGGATGATTTCCAGAAGATGTAGCTATATATGTATGTAACGAAGTTCAAGACTCTGGGAAGGATGCGGGAAACTGCAAACGTAATTTTAATAACAAAATAAACATTAACAAAACGAATCTAAACGGCAGCCGCCTCACGCCAGACTCCAGTGCGTTTGTGTTTGCATTTAACAGTCAGAATCCACTCGCCGCCCAAAACGCCGGATTTTTTGTTCAGTCCTGAGTTCTGCAAGCTAATTAATCCTCTCATTATAACAAAGCCTGTAGACGCGCTTAGAATGCACGCTCATGCCGCCAAGAGTTTTCACACGATCGTTAAAACGAAACCGAAATTAAAAGGCGCACGCGCATTCAAAAGCAATTTTTAATACTAGAGAGCGATTCCCCAATGCGTGCAAATTAGGCTATATAACATATCTAGACTTTATAACTATTGCTGTGAGTTCTTTATAGGATATAGGCTGCGAGTTTATTTCTTTCTGCGCCTATGTTAACAGATTAGATCAGCCACAGTGTCTGCGGAATACGCGCTTATATCAGGTGCGGTCTAACCACACCGCAACCGCGGCCCCGAGACAGAATAGAAGTGAAGCGGATTTTTTCGGCAGCAGTCACGTAACAAACCCGCTCCACGTCCGCCACGCAGGCAGCGTGTTTCAGAGGCTTCGGTTGAAAACGGCACGCATCTCCGCTCACATGCTCTGTTAGGCAGGCTAGACAGCTCACATTTCAATGAACAAAAATATTTCTTTATATTTCAAACTTTAAAATAAATCACAACCAGGTTGTAAACTATAGTACACTAGTACACTCTTTTCTCCGTGGTTTGCTGACAGCTCTCTCCCTCTCGTTCACTAATGGGCCATTCAAGCGCGAATGAGAACTGTTCGCGGGGGAAGTCCATGTTTAAAAAAAAAAAAAAAAAAAAAAAAAAAAAAGATTTGAATCTCAGAATTGAAAATCGAATGCCAACCCACCGAACGAATATTCGAATATTCTAGTCCAGCCCTAGAAAGTATTAGGAATAGCAGTTGATTGAATTAACTTTACTATATTGGTTTTAAGTCTCCAACTTGCATTTCTCTCTGTAGTTCAGTTTTATTAATTTATCTCTTTTTTTGTCATCCATTTCTTTTCCAGTGCAGAGAGAAAGGAGTTTTCCTGAGAAGAAATCCTGAACAAGGGTTGAGATGAAGACAACTATGCAGATGAAGGCTATGCATTCCTCCAAAGCTCTTGCATGAACCGTTTTGATAATCCATGTAATATTTGAGCATTTTCAAATCTCAGGATGGAACTTGGGCCAAACATACAGATAAAGGGGAAAAAACCTGGAGGCTGTATTCAGTAGTTTCCTCAAACTGGCACTTGGTGAGAGGTATACTAAGAGTTCACAAACACTTGGAGCCCTGTGTCTCACATCATGTTTGCTCTTGCTGCAAATGGTGTAGTTTTCTTAGTTTCACATTGAAATGTCAAGCATGAATGAACACATATTTGTTCCATATTTTTTAATGATTTACAAGAAAGCCTTGTTGCAGAACCATGGCAATTTGTTTAAAATTAAAATAATTTAGCATGAATTACATGTTAATAATCTAACTTAAAGAGAGATGACCAAAAATATTATAAGAAAATTGTAAAACTTAAGTTCATTTTTGGAACACAAATGAAGATCATGTTGATGAAGTGAGTGCTTTCTGTCCCTCCTTTGACAGCATTTCAAGGCCCAGAAATGTATAAAGACATTTATGTAATGCATTTGTGTATTATGTTTGTGACCACTTCTGTACAGTATTGCTTTCTTTTTCTAAGTCTGTCTGTTACTGTGTAAAGTTAAACAGCCTTCCACAATACAGGCATTTTTTAGTGTTTTAGTGTTAAATGGATTCATTTGAGTAGCTGATTGATGAAATTGTTTTGTCTGAAACGATTTAAGGCAAACAAAAGCCACTGAATGCACTTTTAAGAAAGTTTACATGAAGTAAAAAATAAACCATGTTCAGTTTGTATTTTGTGCTGGATTTATTTGCTTTGTTTCATAAATATATAGGTTTCCCAGTGTGTCCTAGGGAGCTTTGGGGATTAAAAGTCTCAAGTCTGGACACACCCTCTCATTTAATGTTTTTTTTTTTTTTGTTAATCAAGGCTGCACTTATTTGATCAAAAATATAGAAAAACAGTATTGCAAAATATTACAATACAAAATGTTTTATTTTAATATACTTTACAATATAGTTTATTCCTGTGATGCAAAGCTGAATTTTCATCAGCAGTCTTAAGTGTCATGTGATCCTTCAGAAATCATTTTAATATGCTGGTTTATGATCAATGGTAGAAACAGTTGTGCTGCCAAATATTTATTGCAACCTGTGATTCTTCAGGGTACTGATGAATAAACAAGTTAACCAGAACAGCGTTTATTCAAAATATAAATCTTTTCTAACAATGTAAATCTATACTTTCATTTTTTTTTTTATTAATTTAACATATCCTATCAAATGTACTGACCCCAAACTTTTGATCAGTAAAGTATTTTGTTAGAAATCCTTTCTATTTTAAATAAATGCAGTTCTTTTTAACCTTTTTATGGAATCTTTTTATACTTTTTATAAAAATCTTTAAAAAAGTATCACAGGTTCCAAAAAATATGAAGCAGCACAACTGTTTCCAGTATTGATGATAAATCCGTATATTAGAATGATTTTTGAAGGATCTTGTGCAATTGAAGACTGATGACTGAATGATTCTGGAAATTCAACTTATTACAGATATAAATGACATATTAATGTATATTAATATAGAACTACTTTAATTTACATCATATTTCACAATATTTTTTTCAGTATTTTTGATCAAGTGAAAACAGCCTTGATAAACATAAGAACCTTCTTTAAAAAGAAGGGTGTGTTTAAAGTATTTTAATTGATTGATGTGTTGATGTGATGTGATATATGTTTTAAAGAAAAAAAATAATTTAAAATATATTTTTTATTGTATGTTGCAAACAAATGTTTTTGTGGTTTCCTTTATTGCAAACAAATGTTTCCATAATTCCTGCGTTCTAAACAAATGCTATTAGTCAAGTGACAATAAGTTTGTCTGACTTATTGTCACTTGATTTGGCTCAAAATAAGTCAGAGTAACTGAAATAAGCCTGACTTATTTGGTAAACTTGTTTTATGGAACACCCCCGTTTTACAAATATGCAATACATGAATGAAAACAAAAATATTTGCAAAACAAACTATGAAAATATTTCTTTGCAATACATGAATTATAAAAACATAAAATGTTTGCACAAATGAAAATTAAAGTTTGCAAAACATTATGAAACCATCAAAATATTTATTTGCAAAACATGAACTACAAAAACAAGAAAAGTTGTCTGCAGAACATTCATTATAAAAAAAACTAAATATTAGTTTGCAAACATGAATTACCAAAACAAGAAAATATTTCTTTGCAATACATTAATTATAAAAACAAGATATTTGTTTGCAAACATGAATTACTAAAACAAGAAAATATATTTGCAAAACATGAATTATGAAAACAAGTAAATATAAGTGTTCAATACATGAATTACCAGAACATGAAAATGTTTGCAAAACATGAATTACCAAAACATACAAACATAAGCTTGCAAATATGAATTATGAAAACAATATTTCTCTGCAATGCATGAAATATGAATACATTTTACAAACACGAATTACGAAAACAAGAAAAGATTTATTTGCAATACATGAATTACAAAAAACACAGTATTTGTTTGCAAACAAAAAAGCCTCAGTGCTTCATTTGCCCATCACTAGATTGTGGAATGAGCCCTTATAGCTGTGCTGTGGTGCATTATGGGAAATGGGAGAAACCAAAAATGCGTAATTACATTCATATGTACATCCATGTATGCATACATACACATAATTAACTGCATTCATACAAATTGGTAGAATATTTTAGGAGCAGGAATTAAATTAACCAAATAACTCAGCCTAGGGTTCATATAAACTTTATAATATAATCACTTTTTTTAACAGGCATGTCTACATATTTCTGCATTGCAGAGCCGTTTAAAGGTGCTGTATGTACGTTTTTGACTCTTCTTGAGCCAAAATACAACATATGTTTGGAGATATTTAGAAAACATGGCATGTTTATACAACTGTTTCTCTGAAAACAAAAGCTATAACCAGTAATTCTACTCACATTTCAACCACTAGCTGTCAATCTTCTTCTTCTTTTCTGATTTAATGGCGGTTGGCAACCAACTCAAAGGTGCATCCCCGCCACCTACTTGAAAGGAGTGTGAAGCGCATAATGGATAGGAAGTTCTAAACCAAAACCTACTTGCATATTAATCAAAAAAAAAAAAAAACTAAATCCTATTGATCAGTCCTGTTACCTTTAAATAACTAATTAACTCTCGATAAATTCTTGATTGATTAGGTGCATCTTGTAACAGTTTATGAAGAGACAATTCATTTATTTCTAAGGAACTTAATGCTTGACTAAATTGATAGCGTTGTCTTTCATAAGCCTCACATTTCAGAAGTACGTGTTCAACAGTTTCTGCTGACCCACATTTATCACAATTTCCATTTTCATGTTTTCCTATTCTGTATAAGCACTTATTTAACAGACAATGGCCAATGCGCATTCTAGTTATTATGACGTCCTCTTTCCTATAACCAAAACTTCTTCTCTCAGAGCCAACTTTGTCTTGTATGCAAAATAAATGTCTACCTTTTGCATCTTTTTCCCAATCATTCTGCCACTTTTCCTGAATTATTTTTGCTATTACTGATTTAACTTCTGTTTTACTTGAGGCCACTTCAATGTCTATTTGTGAATGATTTAATGCCTGTTTAGCCAATAAGTCAGCCTCCTCATTTCCTTTCACACCCCGATGAGACGGAACCCACATGAAATTAACCAGGAGTCCATACTGAGAAATTCGGAATAAACTCTGCAAAATTTCATAAATCAAATCCTGCCTTGCTAATGATTTGCCACTTAATAAGCTATTTAGAGCTGAGAAAGAATCTGTACATATCACTGCCTTTAATGGTTGTGTTTCTTCAAGCCACTGAAGTGCTATTAAAATTGCAATCAGTTCAGCAGAAAATACAGAAATAAAGTCTGATGTTCTTTTTGACATTTTGATTTTGAAGAGTGGAATATATACTGCCCCAGCTGTTTTCCCAGAATCTGGATCCTTTGAGCCATCAGTATATATTTGTACTGCATTAAAATATGTTTGATCTATATAATGCTGAATAGCTGAACTCTCTAACTTGTTCATTTCACTTATATACATTTCTTCATGTAACTGTGTGTCTATCAAAGGCATTGGGAAAAGCCAAGGGGGAATAGCTGACCACACCACTGTAGGGGCAATGTGAATATCATTTAGACCCATTTCTTGAGCTTCCTCATTAGCCTTCCATCCAAAGCTAGGTACCTTTTTATATTCATACTCCCAGCAGTTCTTTAACACCATCTTAACTGGATGATAATCGAAATGTCCCTTTATACTAATCCAGTACCTCATCTTTATCTTAAGTCTACGAAGAACTAGCGACATCTCACCCATCTCCACATGGATTGCATGGGATGATCTAAAGGCTCCGCAACAAATTCTCAATGCTTGCGATTGAATTGCCTGTACTTTTAACAGCTGAGTACTTGATGCTGAACTATATACTATGCTTCCATAATCTATGGCTGATTTTATCAAAGCACAGTAGATTATTTTAAGAGATTGCCGACTAGCTCCCCAGTCAACTCCTGCAAGACATCTCATGACATTTAACGCTTTTTTACACTTGTCCACCAACTTCTGTATATGGGTTTTAAAACTCAATTTTGAGTCCATCCATATCCCTAAAAACCGAACAACCGATACTTGTTCCAGTTTTTCCCCATACAATTTAATATTAATTGAAGGATTTATTCTTCTTTTATCAAAGCATATAGTCTGAGTTTTTGCTACAGAAAAACGGAAACCCCATTCGTTAGCCCATTTCTCTACATTATTAATAGCAGTTTGCATACACCTTTCCACATACATAATATTACGCCCTCTTTTCCACAATGCTCCATCAGCTGTCAGTCTTACATACTGCACCTTTAATTACCAAACTTGGTTTCTCCCATTTCCCAAGATGCACCGCAGCTCAGGTATAAAGTCTCACTCAACAATTGCTCTCGTTTCTTAACTGGATCCTGCAAGATGCACCAGCTGGAGGTGAGTGTGCTGCGCTAGATTTATATGAGGTTAAAGTTAGCTAAAGTTGACCTGAGGAAGTTGTGTTAAGGCCTATTCGGACGGGATTAGTTTTACTTGGGGAGATGGGGTAAAAGTAAGTATTACCAGAGCTCCTCAGTGATTTTAGTCCCGTCCGAATGCGCCATGTCAGTAATCATTACGGACGACGTCAGTAAAGTTTACTGGGACTTTTACCTTCTGTGAAAAGGTCCGGGAAGATTACCTCGGGTAATACTAATCCCGTGCGAACTGACCAAGTGTAAATACATACGTAATCCTCCACCATTTTCTCATTTTCCGCGTTTTTTTCTAATATGGATGTTCTAGGCTGTGGGACAAGTGTTTTCCGCAGACGACGACGTATAGGCTTACCACCAAAAAGAAGGTCGAGAGCCCTTGTCAGAGGCACAAAACTTCTGTTAGCATTAGGTAAATGCCTATTACCAACAGAATACAATCATCAGAATGTGCAGCGCGCACACACACACACACACACACACACACACACACACACACACACACACACACACACACACACACACGTATACATATATCTAAACGCGCACGCATATCTCTATCAATGGCGAGCGGTGACTTTTTTTAGCGGGTATGCTGAGTGCTGAGTCCCAGCCCCCAACCAGCTTTTAGGACAAATTTAACGAGGAAAACACTGTGGCATATGTCGATTTAAAAGTATGCACATTTCCTACCTTATTTGTGAATAAATCTCATCTCCATTCTTTCTTGTATTGTTTCAGGTGTATCTATAGTTATTTTAATGCTAGAAAAACAGCTGCTTTTCCAAATAAAAACCGCAAAACAACGTATTCTTTTATGATACGTAATATTCAGAGGGTGGGGAGGTGGAGGATTCCCCATCTCTGCTTCGACTGAATTATTTTATTATTATTATTAATCACCTGTGAATATGCAAAATGCAAATAATAATATATTTAGAATATTGCCAAGTAAGTTGCAAACAACAATAAAATAAAAAAATCTGATTTTATTATTTCCTCTTTTCCCCCCATTTGTTAAAAAAAAAATAGTAGTATTTAGTAATAGTATTTATTTACTTATAGTATTTCTATATACTTTTATTTAAACCACTTCGGCATGTTGACAATAACATCTTCAACACGGTCTATATATGTTTTCAGTGGACTTTCAAATTTTGAATTGCTTGAGAAATTATGAAAATATACAGTTAAGATGTTTTTAATTTGATTTAGTCGAGTCAGTTGTGATCATATCAGCGAAAGCATTGAACGCGCGTGAATCCTGAGGAGTCATTGCAATAGAGCGGAGGCTAGTAAGCTGCGGCGAACATTATACGCATGTGACGACAGAGAGGTGACGGCGATGCTTTACCCCTCCCACTTCTGGTAGTTTTACTGAGATTTCTAGTCCCGTGCGAATTGCCCATTTATATTACAGACGTCCTGTGGTAAAATTATATTACTCTACCTACCCCTGTAAAACTAATCCCCTCCGAATAGGGCTTTAGAATAGACGTGTGATCGCCGGATTGTTTACTATGTGGCTTCAAAATATTTACCTATAAAGCTGGTGGAAATGCCTTTCATCGATGCATGTTTTCATGTCGAGCTTTTTTCTTTTAACTTTAGCGCATAAACTCTATATCCAACCCAGCAAACAGGGGACGTCCCCCGGACGTTGCGAACGTAGGTTTAGGTCTGCAGTGCGTCCGTTTTGTAACGTTCGTTGCCGGACCTCCGGAATTGGTCCGATATGTAAAGTTCGCTGGCGTATGGCAAGCCATAGTATTCACACACGCCTGGTGGGGCGTCTGTTTCTACACTGACACGCCAAAAGTGCGCGATTTGACGGAAAAACGCACGTTCTTAAAGTGCGCTATTGATTTACGGAAAACGCGCATTCTTGACGCGCACTCTGGAGTCACCGAAAACGTGCGTGTTTGACGTGCGTTTATAATAACAAAAGCGGGCGTCGAATACGTGCGTTTTGAGTCGGACAAAGCACACTATGAACGTGTAAATGGGTATATCAGTCAGGCAGTGCAAATGTCTGTCTTTAGTATCCAAACAGGCGAAAAGAACATGCTCTCTCCTTAATGTTCTCAAAATGGCACGTCGAAAGCGTGTGCTCTCACCTAAAATAATGGATCACATTCAATTATATATCTTATATTGTAATAATACGTACATAATGCATACTACTGCCCTGTAAAAAATAAAAAGCAGAATTTAAAAATCATGATAGCAATATAATACATTATATTAAAATACTATAATATATTATATTAATATTACCACAGTTTATATAACACATGGTCTGGATAATTTGGCAATTTAATAAATTAATTGCTATTACTGCAGAATTGAGATGATCAGAAGATTTAGAGATCGACAAGGAGGTGGCGGGTTGTGATGAGAAACAAGAAGTTAAATTTAAACTGAAAATTTACTTTTTTCTGTTCTTTGTTTGCTTCATTTCTTTCACTTTCTGGCGCAGAGCAGCCCATCACACAGGACCACAACACCATTAACCGTAAACCACCAGCTCATTATGCACAGAGCAATTTTAATTTCTGAACACCTCTAAAAATATAACAATACAGAAATAAAATACTAACTTTTTTATTGTTTTTAACATAAATAAATGACTGGCATACTTGACAAACAGTAAACAATTTAAAATAATTGTTAGAAATCAATTTAGAAATCTCTTTTAGAGGAGCAATTTAATATCACCAAGTTAAATACCTACCATAATATCAGTCCATACTTTGTATTCATCAAATAATCTTAAAAAAAATAAAAATAAAAATAATAATAAAAGCATCAGTTTCTACAAAAATAATAAAAACTGTTTTCAGTATTGACCAAAATAAGAACCATCAGTAATAATTGATCACAATAACTGATAATAATTAAGCAAAATCGCATCTTAATTTCTGAAGTGACGTGACTCTGAAGACTGAAGTATCGATGCTGAAATCATAATGACAAATAAATAATATTGCTTTAGCAGAAAACTACAATTTTTAAGTATTTCATATTAATATTTTACTGGATTTATGGTCATAAATTCAGCCTTCATTTAAAAAAATAACTAAAATTATTTATTCCAATCAAAAGCCTGTGAAAATTCTTTATTCTTTAGTATTTTTCTTCAAATCATTTGACTAGTTTGTATATAACATAATTCATGTTAAATAGCAAATTATATTTTTATTATAGCTTAATGTATGTGACGTTCCTAATCTTGGCACTTGAAAGTGAAAGTCTTCAGAATTAATTTTCTAGAATAGTTTAAGAATGCTATTTTATATATAAAATATCAAATTCTATACTGCATGATCTGATTAAAATGAGAATAAATGGCTTTTTAAATGAGAAAATATAATGTCTAACTATTGCACAGATTTTGCATTTGACTGTTTGAATATTTAATCTACTTAAGACAGCATTTGAGCATTTAATGTCATATGTACTGTATTTTAATGACGAAGAATGGAGAGTATCATTTCTTGTTGAGGTGTGGTGAACTAATTTATGTATCAAGTGTTTATCTGCAGTGATCTGATCACTTTAGAATTTATTTGTCGTTTAGAATGTTTTTTTTTTCTTTGCTCAGTTCGGTTAAGTTTCAAATAGGGTTTTGTAATTGGGCTTTGTGATGAACTTGCTGTGTGTTCTGAGTTATTAAAGAATGCAAATGAGAGCTCATCTATTTTTTGGCTTTTGTTAAAGCTAAGATATTAATATTAATCATACATGGGATAGGGATGACTGAGGTCTTTTTGCAGAAACCCTAATGCAATGGGTTTAAGAGCCCAGATACATGATTATTTGTTTTTAAATCTCAAGGGTTCAAGTGAATATTAAGTGAAAGATTCAGATGACAACGTTAAGAAATCTCTGCATTATATGTAAATAAGAAATAACCCTTTAAAAATGTTTATGTAAGTGTTTTATATAAATGTTATTTATTAATTAATTGTTATCTGTTTTGCCATGAGATGGCCACTGCAGCTGATATGGCAATAAATAATGAATGAATGAATAAATGAATGTAAATAAGAAATAATGTAAAAAAAAAAAAAAAGTGAAAATTCATATAAAAATGAATGATCTTCAGAAATGTTGATCAAAGCTGATTTTTCAGCATCATTACTCCAGTCTTCAGCGTCACACGGTCCTTCAGAAATCATTCTAATATGATTAATATCTGTGCTGTAAACATCTTGATCCAGCAGTGTGCAGTAACAATTGGCCAAACTCTAAATTGCCTTTTATTGCGAAGCTTTTGGAGAAAGTAGTGTTACAGTTTCAGTCTTTATTTGGGTTCTTAATGTTTTTCCAGTCTGGTTGTGTTTATGTAGCTCTGAGTCGGCTCTGTTGAGGGTTACAGCTTGGAAATCTTTCTCAGATTCACTAAACTCATCCATGTGATTAATTCTGAACATGATCTTTCTCTTTTTTTCACGTTGCTTGTAAAATTGTCATGGTGGTGGATCAAAGGTAAGTTATCACTATAGATTCTCATCACTATTTTCAGTAACACTTTATTTGATGGTCCCTTTTGACGTTCTGTTGACAATAAGTAACGTTGCACCGACATGTCAATTAACACTCATTAGAGCATTAGTAGACTGTCATCTTAATAGCTGCTAACTCTTTATTGTGAAGGTCTCCCAACAGACATTAACTATAAGACTATAAGCAACTCTGCAAGTACATGTCAACTTACTCTAACCCTACCACTGTAATAATACTCTAACACTAGTGAGAGTTAGTACAACGTTACTTATTGTCAACAGAACGTGTTAAAGTGACCATTAAAATAAAGTGAAATCCTATTTTCTCATTTATCTCTGTATATGATTTTAAATAGTCTATATTGTATAAAGTGCTATATTAATAAAGGCAAGTTGACTTTAAATGTTTGCTCTCTCCTGTGTTTGCTCTCCTCTCTAAGATTTTCTTCTGTGGTGTCAGCATCCCTTTTGTCCAATGAGCCCATTTACAGCATTTCCAGTTGTGCTCCTGTCTGTCGATGGTTGAGTCCATGGCTATAAAACCCAGCAGCAGTTTTAATTCTGGAGGTGAAGCTGCTGGAGAAGACTGAAACTGACTAAAAAACATGAAAGTCTGCATTATCCAGTTCTTTCAGGTGTGTCTGCTGTTATGTATTCTGTCAGATTGGGTATAGAAGCTCTTAATTAGAACAATCTTTTAATTTCTGTAATGCACTTTGATAAATGAGGCAGTCAGAGATGGTTTTGGACCAGTATTTATTATCAGCATCCTTTTATCTTTTTCTGATTGGTTTTATAAGGGCTTTTTTTCCAGACCTAGTAAGCAAAACAGTGCATATTCTTAGTGCTTTCCTTGAAAAATATTGTATAAATGCAGTAAAATATGGCTGTTAATATTACAAAGGCTATCCATTCTAATTTGATCTCTATCCATTCTAATTTAAGATGGCTAGATGTCTTAAATTTGTATTACGGGAAAATGCCATATTCACAAAGCAAGAAATTTAAACCTAGCTGCAATGTTTTTTTGGTTTACTGTCATCACTTATAAAATATCCAATAAAAAGCTTTGAAAGTCTTAGATTATATATGAAAATATATTTATAGCATTTTTTTCCCTGTTATTCCACCATACGTTCTTTGTTCTATATTATCTGTGCCTTTTTATTGAATTATAATTATGCTAAAAAAAAAAAAAACACAACACGTAAAAGAGATAAGAATAATCATCTGGATTACAGATTTATTCTTCATTTTACACCAGTCCCATCTATGTATTTGTATTTGTTTCAACATTGTTTATTATTGTTCACACAGGAGCTGTGATTCTGAGGATGAATGGTTCCAGAAGAGACAAATCTTTTCTCCAGTGTTTCCTCTCACACTCTGGATTTCTTCATGGCCCTTTAAACTGCTTCATTTTCGCTGGAGTTCTGTGAGTAACATTTTACTGCTCTCATCATCATCATCATCATCATAAACAACATTAGAGCAACTTGCGTCACATGACTCGTGTTTTTCAGGTATTTAATCAAAGCAAACATTGTAGGTAACTAAATTCGCTGTGCTCTGTCTGCTTGACATGCACGTGTGTGTTTGTTGATGTTCATCATTTCTTATAATGATAATACATGGGGGGTGTCCTGTGAATTCTCTGATGATCTGGTGGGCATGGCTTGTTGTGCTACATCGCTTTGCAGTGACTTTGGTGTGGGAAGAGTTTCTTGGGATCCAAGAATTTTCCATTAGAGTCCATGAGGAGGAGAACATCTGGATCAGGTTCAGGTTGGGCAGGTGAGGCCTGTGTTGCTGCAGGTTAGTTGTAGGCTCGCATTCTGTGTTTGTGTCATTTGGTTTGTCTGTAGTAGGAGCTGTATTGTAGTGAAGTGTAATGTCTTTTGTATTTTTCTGTAACTGGTCATTTATTTCTTGCAGCTGTCTGGAGAAGTTCTCTCCTTTTTTCTCTGTGTCCTCCTCTAGTCTGCATAGCTGTAAGCGGAGAGTTCGGTTTTCTTCTTGTAGATCTCTGATAGTTCTTGTGAGTTCAGTGATGGAAGAGCTGGTGTTTTTCTTTAGCTGCTGGAGTTCATCTTTGAGCTCCTGGATGTAAATGTTTGTGTTGTGTGCGTCTGGCAGTTTGGCTTGAGTGCGTTCTCTGAATTCAGTGAAGTCCAGTTCTAGAAGGGCTAAACTGTCCCTCAGTTGATGTTCAGATGGTGAAGGTGTAGGATTCACTGGGCCTTCTTCCTCAGAGTCTGTGCAGTTCACATGGGTCTCGTCTCTCTCCTTCTCTACTTTGGCTTTGAGCAGGGGGAAAATCTCCTCAAATGAGTTCAGGCTTGCTTCATTGTCTTGCAGTAAGAATGTGCCTTTAGTATAGTAGGTTATAGTAAGAATGGGGTTGTCAGTGTCTAGCATTTCATTTTCACAAATAGTTAGTCTTCCACCTCGGCCAATTCCTTCTTTAAAAACATGCGTGTATTCCTCGCAGATGGCCGATTTCCAGGCACTAATCATAGTGGTGTGGAAAATGAAGTTGTTCTTGGTTTTTTTCCCATTAAGTTGAATATAGTCAGCATACAAAACATCAGGATTGTCTCTGAGAGTTTTCTCTGTGCTTTTTTCGTGCCTGTATACTTCTGCACTTCTCTGGGTCACACACCTCCCTGCACTGTTTGCGCCAGGGTCGCCATGGCATCAGACTTGGCACTGAGCCAGAACTGCAGCAAGCTTTAGCTTTTAGCTTATAATGATGAGAGATTTTACTTGAATAAAATTCAATATATAGTTTTTGCTAATGTTTTATGCCAGATAGAGCTCACCTCTGTTTCTAGCAACTGAAGGATTGACAAGTGTGCAGTCTTTTTCAGTTGTAGTTCCTTTAAAGAGTCCTTGAGCGTTTTGGAGGGAAATCTGCAGATAGCTGGTACAGTGGTGATCCAGTAGCCAGATGCTAATCCAGAGATTCCAGTCTTCTTTTTTGTATTAAAATGTATTTTGTATAAGAAAAAATCAGTCTTACATGAATCCAAGCTGTTCCTCTGTTGTTTATACTTGTTTGATTATTATTTCTCTCTCTGTCTTACTTTTTTGGCTTAATCTTTTTGTATTATTCAGGAGCTCATTCTTAGAGTGGCTGTAGCTCTCTTCTTTTCTTCTATATATTCTATTATATATATATTCTTTTCTTCGCGCTCGCTCTCTCTCTCTCTCGCTCTCTCTCTCTCTCTCGCTCTCGCTCTCGCTCTCTCTCGCTCACTCTCTCGCTCTCTCTCTCTCTCTCGCTCTCGCTCTCTCTCTCTCTCTCTCTCTCTCGCTCACTCTCTCGCTCGCTCTCTCGCTGATTAATTGAAATGAATGCTAGAATTCATTCAAATGTGATCTTTGTCTGATTTGAAGCAGGCAGAATGCTAGTGATATTGTGCTGTAACTGATGGAAAAAAAGTCATTTTTACCCATTTTTCAGTCAAATATTGCACTACAAAGAGCAATACTAGTTTTAACTTGTCTATAACTTTGCAAATGACCATGGATTAAGCAGGATAATAAACCGCTTTGCAGTCCTACGACTCCGTCATGCATTTAAAATGCATTTAATGCAGCAAACCATTGACTTACTGTTTGTAATTTGAGAAGGATTAATGTTTGAAGTAAAGTGTTGGCAGCCAACCTGCTTCGTTTTTCTCTAGCGTATGGAAAGCTAGTGTATAGAAGCACTTTGGCTTCTATGAAGTTGAAGAGGGAAAGATTTTGTTACAAGTTATTCAAAATATGCTGAAGTCCACACGCATTGTTTTTCAATGAGAGCTGCTGGTACAGAATTCTATAATTTTGTATGAAAGCTGTTTGTGAACAATGTTTATGTATGCATTTTATTTTATTTATTTTTGTCAGAAGGATTATATTGCTCATCATGCACCCAACAGGAAGATGTTGGTGGTGTTTGCTATTTTTTCAGTGGTTCAGAATAGGCTTAAGTCTGTTAATTTGTTGGCTCTCTGTAACCTTGACATGCCAAATCACTTCCATTTGTTATATTAATAGATATTGCAAGTAAATGCATTATAGGTCATTACAGATACTTAGCTTTAATGGTCAGACAGTGAGAAAAAAGAAAATGAAACCGACACATCGATTAATTGTTTCACAGCCCTGGGATTTGAATCGTGAGATTCCCACCCCTTTATAGATGGATGGCCTTTCTGCTAGTGAGTTTAGGCCAGTTTTTGGATTTTCTGTTGTGATTAGTGAGAAATGTGGCCATGTGTAGGTCATTCCTGCTCTGTGGAGATTAGAGTAAAAATAAAAAGCAGATTGAGGTGGTGATATCGGGTAGCATCTAATAATAAAGTATAATGCTCGCTTTAGTTTTTTTTTTTTTCCCCTAATTCCTACATTTCTCAATAGTTGGGTCACTTTTTCAAAACTCTTTGCGCGTGTGTGTGGTTTTTTTTTTTTTAATAAACGTTATAACGGTATAACCATGCACATTCAAACTATGATAGACAGTCATAATGGTATGCCGTTACAACCCTATTCCCAAGATGTGAATGTTCAGTCTTTCCGTCACCCATTCAACCACATCCATCTTCATTCACAGATTTTACATTCCAGGTATAGGAATACAATACTGCTCTTTGTAGCATCCGATTTTTCTTTCACCACCAGATGCATCCACAGCAGAGCACCTTTTCAAGTTTGAAATGACATTGAATACTGCCATTTCCTTTTCCAGTGGGTCACATTTAGTTGGAAATATCCACTATAACCTGCCACAAGCATATTCAAACAAAAGCCAACACAGAAGTTGTGTGAAACAATAACCCTAACCCTAACCCACAAAAAGAAACCACGCAACCTTGGTGTCTGATTCAAACCCTTCCCATTCCTTGAGTTCTCTCAGGAGGGCTCAAGCCCCTGCCCTTTTGAGGTTTGACACTAAAGTGGCATTTTGGTCTGGTCTAGGTGACCGCACCAAACTAACAATTTGGTTTTGCGTGTGTCCTCTGTTTTTTGCTTCCCTTAAACCATGGGTTTAATTTACACAAGTAATGCACATCATAAGTATACAAATGGTGTATTTGCAAATGATGACAAGCTGCTGTGATGAATTCCAAACATCCAAAATCTAGACTATTTCTAAATCTAATTATTTTCATACTAAACAAAACAATTTGTAGAACAAGCAGTTCATCATGACTTGTATTTTGGAGTTGTATTACGTTTATGTATGCACTTGGTAAATAAGCTTGCACCAATCTGTAAAATAAGAGTGAAGGCCCAAAATAATCCTTGGTTTACACCGGAGTTGTCTCTGCTATTGCAGGATAGAAAGTTAGCTCGGGCCAAAGCCTGAAGCACTATAGCTGAATTGGACTGACTTCCTTTTAGGAAGCCAAGACATCTCAGATAACAAAGGCCAAATAAAATTATTTGAAGCAACTTAAAATGTTAATAATCTGGTTCAATTTGGGGAAATGTTTGTGCCAATAATATGGACATAATTATTGCAATATTAAAATTAACAAAAAAATGATAATTTGACTGCAGAGAAGTTTATTTTGCATAGCCAGACCTTCAAATTAATGGCAGAAGGTCTGGGAACTTTGGCAGCTTTGAATGGCCAAGGCTCGCCAATTAGGCCATGACTGACGGGTAAAGCAACCAATCAAGTTTTATTTTGTGCTGCATTTTGGGGTGCAATGGAGGGATATATAAGCGAGGATTTACAGAACAAACGGGAGAAGTCTTATGTTATGATCGTCACGAGATGACAACATCCAGGGCCAACACTGTTCATGTACCATAGTGTAAGATTAATAATTTAATATGGAGAGGCACTGAAATGTAAACCTTCATTTGCGTTTTTGACCTACTGTACACCATGCATGACTTGAAATCAGTTAGATGAGATTTGTACGTAGCTAACTAACTTTAATGTTAGTTAGTTTTAGCCAGAGATATTAATTATATTAACATTGAGCAAATGAAAACCGCAACTTAATGAGAGTGAGAGTATGACAACCAGAAAATGAACGTTTGAATAATAAATTCCATGGCCAATCCTCTCAGGATACCTGAAATCAGTTTTATTATTTTTATTTTTTGTATCATAAACGCCATCAAAACGATAAAAGCGTCAGATCCTCCAATGTTTCTCTATGGCGCTGAAACCTAAAGATGTCAAAGTTCCAGTCTTTTTGCAGCTGACACTCAACTGCCATTGGCTCATCTGTTTCACTAAGAAATTAATGTTTTTGTAATGTTATATCATACTTTGTCCGGCTCTTACAATACACGCAACTATACTGGTGCATTAGAGCCTTTAGTTACAGTTGTTAATGCGCTGCTTACTGGCGCACACACATCTGAGATTATCCAGCTCATACATCAAGAACAAAAGTTTACAAAAAGTTGACAAGACTTGTCAACATTGCCCAACAACTTTTATTAATTCATTAATTAATTCATTGCTGAAATTTTTGCTGGAAAAATTGCTTTAAGTGAAAGTGAAGGTTCTGCAGTAAACGTACTCATTGTAAAGAGACAAATTTCATCTTTCTCTCAAATTAGCCATATATGAGAGAACAGTTTAGCGATTATTAGGGGGACTAAAACTTTATGGGGTGTTGTTGTTGTTGTTTTTGCTAAATTTCTTGGAATAACATGACTGTAAAAATGAATGCACAATTGAATGCAATACAAAACAAATTACTATAAATGATCAACAAACATGCCGGCTATATATATATATATATATATATAGCTGGCACGATTGTTGATCATTTATAGTCATTGTTATATAATATAATATATATGACGTACATACTTCTATATAAACCTAAATTACTCCATCAGTTTTAATGGTACAGATAAGAGCAATACATTTTGTTTGCAGTGTAATCAGACTTTAGCCATTAATGTTTTTAAGAGGGTTTCACAGAGAGTCACATTTTCATAATACTTTCTTTTCATAATTCAAATGGACTTTTTCATATTTCAAAATTCCTGTTTCAAATGGATGTTTTCATATTTTCATTCTTTCAAATAGACATTTTTATTTTTTCAGAATTTTCATATTTTCATAATTGTTTTACAGGGGATACAGACCATTAAGGACCACAAGCCTCCACCTGTGACAGAACCATCTCCCTGCTGAACGAGCTGAATGCCGCCTTTGCTCACTTTGAGGCACAAAACTGCATCACTGGCACCCCACGTCCTCCTGGTGACCAGGTGATGACACTGTCCCCAGATCCCTCATCAGGGTCAATGCATTCAAAGCTCTGGGTCCTGACAACATTCCTAGTAGTGTACTTAGAGAAAGAAAATCACTGTTCACAGACACATTCAACATCTCACTAAGTCAGGCAGTAGTCCCCACATGCTTCAAAGCTGTCACCAATCATTTGCCATCTCTCTCCTGCTACAATGATTACCATCCATTTGCATCCTCATGCAGTGCTTTGAACGGGTAGTTAAGCACCACATCAAGTCTGTCAAGAAAGCAAAGCAGTGCCTCTGCCTCCTCTGCAAAGGAAGAGCCAGAGGCCCAGCCCCTATAGTGTGCACCTCGTACAGAGGCCACCATCGAGACCATTCTGACTGGCTGCAGCACTGTGTGGTAGGGCGCCTGCAACGCAACATTATTTTCATAATTGTGGTTTCAAATAGACTATTTTTATAGTTTATTTCTTATTCAAAGGTCACCGCAGCCACCAGATTTGGTCTGTGTCCAGATATGATGGTCACTGCAGTCCCCCGGCTCCAGCCCAGGTGGTGGATCAGCACCTTGAGACGACCTCTACAGCCCTGAATGTCAGCGAAGAACACGTCAACTAGATGAGTCCCAAAGACTGATCCCAAGTGAAGACCTCATCTGTCACCACAAAACCACAGGATCCAGATGAGTCATCTGAAGACTGACATTGCTGAAACATGGCACTTTTGTAGTTGCTTTGAGACGACTTGAATTGTTAAAAGCGTTGTTTAAAAAAAATCATGTTTCAAATGGTCATTGTTTTCATAATTTGTTTAAACTGGATATTTTTTCAAATTGTAATAATCCAACAAGTGCCATGGCTCCTTGCAAACTGAAACTTTGGCCCAGGTTGCTTCGGTGGTCGAAGCAGTTAGATGTCTGATGCCACCCCCTAGGGTGATAGTCCTCGGGTTGAATGTTGGGGCTTGTTGGCTGAAACGTGTGGTTGGTGGCCATGGTGGGCAACGACGACCACGACATGGAGTCCTTGGTCTGACAGTAGGGCTTGGTGGGTGATTCGTGTGGGTGTCTTGAGCATAACTGGTGTGCCCCAGGGATGCTGGGGTCACCTACGTGTTTTGCCAACCGTGCCCAACCGTCCGACCAAAGAATCTGTGTTGTGGTCGTCCTCAAGTACCATGGCTCCTTGCGAACTGAAACTTTGGCCCAGGTTGCTTCGGTGGTCGAAGCCTTGGGTGTCTGATTACACTCCCCTAGGGTGGTGCTGCTGCTCCCTGCGGACTGAGTCCTCGGGCCGAATGTTTGGTGCGTGTTGGGTGAACCGTGTGGGTGTTGTAAAGGTCCCTGGCACACAGGGGTCAACACAACAGCCACACGTTTCGCCCACATTCCCCGGCCGTCGGCCCAAGGACTTAGTCCACAAGGCGTTCGCTGCGCTCTCCCCAGGGAGTTTCCTCAGAACTCTGAGGTTTATGACCACTGATGCAACCTGGGCCTAAGCGTCAGCCTGCAGGGGGCCATGGGTGGGCAACGACAACCACGACATGGAGTCCTTGGTCTGACAGTAGGGCTTGGTGGGTGATTCGTGTGGGTGTCTTGAGCATAACTGGTGTGCCCCAGGGATGCTGGGGTCACCTACGTGTTTTGCCAACCGTGCCCAACCGTCCGACCAATGAATCTGTGTTGTGGTCGTCCTCAAGTGCCATGGCTCCTTGTGAACTGATTCTCTGGCCCAGGTTGCTTCGGTGATCGAAGCATTAGGTGTCTGATTACACTCCCCTAGGGTGGTGCTGCTGCTCCCTGCGGACTGAGTCCTCGGGCCGAATGTTTGGTGCGTGTTGGGTGAACCGTGTGGGTGCTGTAAAGGTCCCTGGGCACACGGGGATCAACGCAACAGCCACACGTTTCACCCACATTCCCCGGCCGTCGGCCCAAGGACTTAGTCCACAAGGCGTTTGCTGCGCTCTCCCCAGGGAGTTTCGTCAGAACTCTGAGGTTTTTTGACCACTGATGCAACCTGGGCCAAAGGCTCTGTTCATAAAGGGTCATGGCACTCGGGAACAACCAAAACACGGTGCCTAGTGTTTTAAATGTTTTAATGATTCACGTTTTAAATGATTAAATATTCATGTTTGAAATGTTCTAATGAATTCATGCTTGAAATGCAACCTGGGCCAAAGTCTCAGTTCACAAGGGGCCATGGCACTCAGGAACAGCCGCAACACAAAAAAGACTTGGGTGCCATTCATAGACTTCAGTTCAGCATTCAACACAATCATCCCTCAACAACTCATTCACAAAGTGGTCCAGCTGGGCCTCAACACCACCTTGTGCACCTGGCTGTTGGATTTCCTGACTGTTGGTTTTCCTAACTGGCACATCTCGGGCAGTAAGGGTCCTCAGTAACGCATTGGGCGCCAACACACTGAACACAGGAGCCCCTCAATGATGTGTGCTGAGCCGCCTCCTCATCACCCTGTTGACCCACGCCTGCACACCATCACACAGCTCCGACCTCTTTTCTGCACCTGAAATCTCTCTGAATGTGGAGGAGACAAAGGAGATTGTTGACTTCAGGAGAGTGCGCACTCAGCATGAGGTGGGCCTGAAACTGTGACCATCGCTGGAGCAACTGTAAGCACCAAGTTCCTGAGTATAGACATCACAGAGGACCTCCCCTGGACTAAACACTGCAGCACTGGCCAAGAAAGCAAAGCAGTGCCTCTGCAAACGAAGAGCCAGAGCCCCAGCCCCTATAGTGCGCACCTCGTACGGAGGCCACCATCGAGACCATTCTGACTGGCTGCATCACTGTGTGGTAGGGGTGCCTGCAACGCAACATTTTCACAATTCAGGTTTCAAAAAGACGTTATTTTTATAATTTCTTTCTTATTCCGAGGTCACCGTAGCCACCAGATTCGGTCTGTATCCAGATGTGATGGTCACTGCAGTCCCCCAGATACAGTCCGCATCCAGCCCAGGTGGTGGATCAGCACCTAGAGACGACCTCTACAGCCCTAAATGTCAGCGGAGAACAGGTCAACGAGATGAGCACTAGAGACGGATACCCAGTGAAGACCTCATCTCATAGACGGCTGTCGCCGCAAGACCACAGGATCGAGATGAAACCAATCTGACTGGCTGCATCGCTGTGTGGTAGGGCGCCTGCAACGCAACATTATTTTTCAGAATTCATGTTTCAAATAGACATTATTTTTATAATTTCTTTCTTATTCCGAGGTCCCCGTAGCCACCAGATTCGGTCTGTATCCAGATGTGATGGTCACTGCAGTCCTCCAGATACAGTCCGCATCCAGCCCAGGTGGTGGATCAGCACCTAGAGACGACCTCTACAGCCCTAAATGTCAGCGGAGAACACGTCAACTAGATGAGCACTAGAGACGGATTCCCAGTGAAGACCTCATCCCTCGCCTCAACCACAGGATCCAGATGAGTCATCTGAAGTCTGACTTTGCTGCAACATGGCACTTTTGGAGTTGCTTTGAGACAACTTGAATTGTTAAAAGCGTTGTATAAAAATTGTTTCAAATGGTCATTATTTTCATGTTTTCATAATTTGTTTAAACTGGGTATTTTTTCAAATTGTAATAGTCCAACAAGTACCATGGCTCCTTGCGAACTGAAACTTTGGCCCAGGTTGCTTCGGTGGTCGAAGCCTTGGGTGTCTGATTACACTCCCCTAGGGTGGTGCTGCTGCTCCCTGCGGACTGAGTCCTCGGGCCGAATGTTTGGTGCGTGTTGGGTGAACCGTGTGGGTGCTGTAGAGGTCCCTGGCACACAGGGGTCAACACAGCAGCCACACGTTTCGCCCACATTCCCCAGCCGTCGGCCCAAGGACTTAGTCCACAAGGCGTTTGCTGCGCTCTCCCCAGGGAGTTTCGTCAGAACTCTGAGGTTTTTTGACCACTGATGCAACCTGGGCCTAAGCGTCAGCCTGCAGGGGGCCATGGTGGGCAACGACGACCACGACATGGAGTCCTTGGTCTGACAGTAGGGCTTGGTGGGTGATTCGTGTGGGTGTCTTGAGCATAACTGGTGTGCCCCAGGGATGCTGGGGTCACCCACGTGTTTTGCCAACCGTGCCCAACCGTCCGACCAAAGAATCTGTGTTGTGGTCGTCCTCAAGTGCCATGGCTCCTTGTGAACTGATTCTCTGGCCCAGGTTGCTTCGGTGATCGAAGCATTAGGTGTCTGATTACACTCCCCTAGGGTGGTGCTGCTGCTCCCTGCGGACTGAGTCCTCGGGCCGAATGTTTGGTGCGTGTTGGGTGAACCGTGTGGGTGCTGTAAAGGTCCCTGGGCACACGGGGATCAACGCAACAGCCACACGTTTCACCCACATTCCCCGGCCGTCGGCCCAAGGACTTAGTCCACAAGGCGTTTGCTGCGCTCTCCCCAGGGAGTTTCGTCAGAACTCTGAGGTTTTTTGACCACTGATGCAACCTGGGCCAAAGGCTCTGTTCATAAAGGGTCATGGCACTCGGGAACAACCAAAACACGGTGCCTAGTGTTTTAAATGTTTTAATGATTCACGTTTTAAATGATTAAATATTCATGTTTGAAATGTTCTAATGAATTCATGCTTGAAATGCAACCTGGGCCAAAGTCTCAGTTCACAAGGGGCCATGGCACTCAGGAACAGCCGCAACACAAAAAAGACTTGGGTGCCATTCATAGACTTCAGTTCAGCATTCAACACAATCATCCCTCAACAACTCATTCACAAAGTGGTCCAGCTGGGCCTCAACACCACCTTGTGCACCTGGCTGTTGGATTTCCTGACTGTTGGTTTTCCTAACTGGCACATCTCGGGCAGTAAGGGTCCTCAGTAACGCATTGGGCGCCAACACACTGAACACAGGAGCCCCTCAATGATGTGTGCTGAGCCGCCTCCTCATCACCCTGTTGACCCATGCCTGCACACCATCACACAGCTCCGACCTCTTTTCTGCACCTGAAATCTCTCTGAATGTGGAGGAGACAAAGGAGAGATTGTTGACTTCAGGAGAGTGCACTCTCAGCATGAGGTGGGCCTGAAACTGTGACCATCGCTGGAGCAACTGTAAGCACCAAGCTTACCAAGTTCCTGAGTATAGACATCACAGAGGACCTCCCCTGGACCAAACACTGCAGCACTGGCCAAGAAAGCAAAGCAGTGCCTCTGCAAACGAAGAGCCAGAGCCCCAGCCCCTATAGTGCGCACCTCGTACGGAGGCCACCATCGAGACCATTCTGACTGGCTGCATCACTGTGTGGTAGGGGTGCCTGCAACGCAACATTTTCACAATTCAGGTTTCAAAAAGACGTTATTTTTATAATTTCTTTCTTATTCCGAGGTCACCGTAGCCACCAGATTCGGTCTGTATCCAGATGTGATGGTCACTGCAGTCCCCCAGATACAGTCCGCATCCAGCCCAGGTGGTGGATCAGCACCTAGAGACGACCTCTACAGCCCTAAATGTCAGCGGAGAACAGGTCAACGAGATGAGCACTAGAGACGGATACCCAGTGAAGACCTCATCTCATAGACGGCTGTCGCCGCAAGACCACAGGATCGAGATGAAACCAATCTGACTGGCTGCATCGCTGTGTGGTAGGGCGCCTGCAACGCAACATTATTTTTCAGAATTCATGTTTCAAATAGACATTATTTTTATAATTTCTTTCTTATTCCGAGGTCCCCGTAGCCACCAGATTCGGTCTGTATCCAGATGTGATGGTCACTGCAGTCCTCCAGATACAGTCCGCATCCAGCCCAGGTGGTGGATCAGCACCTAGAGACGACCTCTACAGCCCTAAATGTCAGCGGAGAACACGTCAACTAGATGAGCACTAGAGACGGATTCCCAGTGAAGACCTCATCCCTCGCCTCAACCACAGGATCCAGATGAGTCATCTGAAGTCTGACTTTGCTGCAACATGGCACTTTTGGAGTTGCTTTGAGACAACTTGAATTGTTAAAAGCGTTGTATAAAAATTGTTTCAAATGGTCATTATTTTCATGTTTTCATAATTTGTTTAAACTGGGTATTTTTTCAAATTGTAATAGTCCAACAAGTACCATGGCTCCTTGCGAACTGAAACTTTGGCCCAGGTTGCTTCGGTGGTCGAAGCCTTGGGTGTCTGATTACACTCCCCTAGGGTGGTGCTGCTGCTCCCTGCGGACTGAGTCCTCGGGCCGAATGTTTGGTGCGTGTTGGGTGAACCGTGTGGGTGCTGTAGAGGTCCCTGGCACACAGGGGTCAACACAGCAGCCACACGTTTCGCCCACATTCCCCAGCCGTCGGCCCAAGGACTTAGTCCACAAGGCGTTTGCTGCGCTCTCCCCAGGGAGTTTCGTCAGAACTCTGAGGTTTATGACCACTGATGCAACCTGGGCCTAAGCGTCAGCCTGCAGGGGGCCATGGTGGGCAACGACGACCACGACATGGAGTCCTTGGTCTGACAGTAGGGCTTGGTGGGTGATTCGTGTGGGTGTCTTGAGCATAACTGGTGTGCCCCAGGGATGCTGGGGTCACCCACGTGTTTTGCCAACCGTGCCCAACCGTCCGACCAAAGAATCTGTGTTGTGGTCGTCCTCAAGTGCCATGGCTCCTTGTGAACTGATTCTCTGGCCCAGGTTGCTTCGGTGATCGAAGCATTAGGTGTCTGATTACACTCCCCTAGGGTGGTGCTGCTGCTCCCTGCGGACTGAGTCCTCGGGCCGAATGTTTGGTGCGTGTTGGGTGAACCGTGTGGGTGCTGTAAAGGTCCCAGGGCACACGGGGATCAACGCAACAGCCACACGTTTCACCCACATTCCCCGGCCGTCGGCCCAAGGACTTAGTCCACAAGGCGTTTGCTGCGCTCTCCCCAGGGAGTTTCGTCAGAACTCTGAGGTTTTTTGACCACTGATGCAACCTGGGCCAAAGGCTCTGTTCATAAAGGGTCATGGCACTCGGGAACAACCAAAACACGGTGCCTAGTGTTTTAAATGTTTTAATGATTCACGTTTTAAATGATTAAATATTCATGTTTGAAATGTTCTAATGAATTCATGCTTGAAATGCAACCTGGGCCAAAGTCTCAGTTCACAAGGGGCCATGGCACTCAGGAACAGCCGCAACACAAAAAAGACTTGGGTGCCATTCATAGACTTCAGTTCAGCATTCAACACAATCATCCCTCAACAACTCATTCACAAAGTGGTCCAGCTGGGCCTCAACACCACCTTGTGCACCTGGCTGTTGGATTTCCTGACTGTTGGTTTTCCTAACTGGCACATCTCGGGCAGTAAGGGTCCTCAGTAACGCATTGGGCGCCAACACACTGAACACAGGAGCCCCTCAATGATGTGTGCTGAGCCGCCTCCTCATCACCCTGTTGACCCATGCCTGCACACCATCACACAGCTCCGACCTCTTTTCTGCACCTGAAATCTCTCTGAATGTGGAGGAGACAAAGGAGAGATTGTTGACTTCAGGAGAGTGCACTCTCAGCATGAGGTGGGCCTGAAACTGTGACCATCGCTGGAGCAACTGTAAGCACCAAGCTTACCAAGTTCCTGAGTATAGACATCACAGAGGACCTCCCCTGGACCAAACACTGCAGCACTGGCCAAGAAAGCAAAGCAGTGCCTCTGCAAACGAAGAGCCAGAGCCCCAGCCCCTATAGTGCGCACCTCGTACGGAGGCCACCATCGAGACCATTCTGACTGGCTGCATCACTGTGTGGTAGGGGTGCCTGCAACGCAACATTTTCACAATTCAGGTTTCAAAAAGACGTTATTTTTATAATTTCTTTCTTATTCCGAGGTCACCGTAGCCACCAGATTCGGTCTGTATCCAGATGTGATGGTCACTGCAGTCCCCCAGATACAGTCCGCATCCAGCCCAGGTGGTGGATCAGCACCTAGAGACGACCTCTACAGCCCTAAATGTCAGCGGAGAACAGGTCAACGAGATGAGCACTAGAGACGGATACCCAGTGAAGACCTCATCTCATAGACGGCTGTCGCCGCAAGACCACAGGATCGAGATGAAACCAATCTGACTGGCTGCATCGCTGTGTGGTAGGGCGCCTGCAACGCAACATTATTTTTCAGAATTCATGTTTCAAATAGACATTATTTTTATAATTTCTTTCTTATTCCGAGGTCCCCGTAGCCACCAGATTCGGTCTGTATCCAGATGTGATGGTCACTGCAGTCCTCCAGATACAGTCCGCATCCAGCCCAGGTGGTGGATCAGCACCTAGAGACGACCTCTACAGCCCTAAATGTCAGCGGAGAACACGTCAACTAGATGAGCACTAGAGACGGATTCCCAGTGAAGACCTCATCCCTCGCCTCAACCACAGGATCCAGATGAGTCATCTGAAGTCTGACTTTGCTGCAACATGGCACTTTTGGAGTTGCTTTGAGACAACTTGAATTGTTAAAAGCGTTGTATAAAAATTGTTTCAAATGGTCATTATTTTCATGTTTTCATAATTTGTTTAAACTGGGTATTTTTTCAAATTGTAATAGTCCAACAAGTACCATGGCTCCTTGCGAACTGAAACTTTGGCCCAGGTTGCTTCGGTGGTCGAAGCCTTGGGTGTCTGATTACACTCCCCTAGGGTGGTGCTGCTGCTCCCTGCGGACTGAGTCCTCGGGCCGAATGTTTGGTGCGTGTTGGGTGAACCGTGTGGGTGCTGTAGAGGTCCCTGGCACACAGGGGTCAACACAGCAGCCACACGTTTCGCCCACATTCCCCAGCCGTCGGCCCAAGGACTTAGTCCACAAGGCGTTTGCTGCGCTCTCCCCAGGGAGTTTCGTCAGAACTCTGAGGTTTATGACCACTGATGCAACCTGGGCCTAAGCGTCAGCCTGCAGGGGGCCATGGTGGGCAACGACGACCACGACATGGAGTCCTTGGTCTGACAGTAGGGCTTGGTGGGTGATTCGTGTGGGTGTCTTGAGCATAACTGGTGTGCCCCAGGGATGCTGGGGTCACCCACGTGTTTTGCCAACCGTGCCCAACCGTCCGACCAAAGAATCTGTGTTGTGGTCGTCCTCAAGTGCCATGGCTCCTTGTGAACTGATTCTCTGGCCCAGGTTGCTTCGGTGATCGAAGCATTAGGTGTCTGATTACACTCCCCTAGGGTGGTGCTGCTGCTCCCTGCGGACTGAGTCCTCGGGCCGAATGTTTGGTGCGTGTTGGGTGAACCGTGTGGGTGCTGTAAAGGTCCCAGGGCACACGGGGATCAACGCAACAGCCACACGTTTCACCCACATTCCCCGGCCGTCGGCCCAAGGACTTAGTCCACAAGGCGTTTGCTGCGCTCTCCCCAGGGAGTTTCGTCAGAACTCTGAGGTTTTTTGACCACTGATGCAACCTGGGCCAAAGGCTCTGTTCATAAAGGGTCATGGCACTCGGGAACAACCAAAACACGGTGCCTAGTGTTTTAAATGTTTTAATGATTCACGTTTTAAATGATTAAATATTCATGTTTGAAATGTTCTAATGAATTCATGCTTGAAATGCAACCTGGGCCAAAGTCTCAGTTCACAAGGGGCCATGGCACTCAGGAACAGCCGCAACACAAAAAAGACTTGGGTGCCATTCATAGACTTCAGTTCAGCATTCAACACAATCATCCCTCAACAACTCATTCACAAAGTGGTCCAGCTGGGCCTCAACACCACCTTGTGCACCTGGCTGTTGGATTTCCTGACTGTTGGTTTTCCTAACTGGCACATCTCGGGCAGTAAGGGTCCTCAGTAACGCATTGGGCGCCAACACACTGAACACAGGAGCCCCTCAATGATGTGTGCTGAGCCGCCTCCTCATCACCCTGTTGACCCATGCCTGCACACCATCACACAGCTCCGACCTCTTTTCTGCACCTGAAATCTCTCTGAATGTGGAGGAGACAAAGGAGAGATTGTTGACTTCAGGAGAGTGCACTCTCAGCATGAGGTGGGCCTGAAACTGTGACCATCGCTGGAGCAACTGTAAGCACCAAGCTTACCAAGTTCCTGAGTATAGACATCACAGAGGACCTCCCCTGGACCAAACACTGCAGCACTGGCCAAGAAAGCAAAGCAGTGCCTCTGCAAACGAAGAGCCAGAGCCCCAGCCCCTATAGTGCGCACCTCGTACGGAGGCCACCATCGAGACCATTCTGACTGGCTGCATCACTGTGTGGTAGGGGTGCCTGCAACGCAACATTTTCACAATTCAGGTTTCAAAAAGACGTTATTTTTATAATTTCTTTCTTATTCCGAGGTCACCGTAGCCACCAGATTCGGTCTGTATCCAGATGTGATGGTCACTGCAGTCCCCCAGATACAGTCCGCATCCAGCCCAGGTGGTGGATCAGCACCTAGAGACGACCTCTACAGCCCTAAATGTCAGCGGAGAACAGGTCAACGAGATGAGCACTAGAGACGGATACCCAGTGAAGACCTCATCTCATAGACGGCTGTCGCCGCAAGACCACAGGATCGAGATGAAACCAATCTGACTGGCTGCATCGCTGTGTGGTAGGGCGCCTGCAACGCAACATTATTTTTCAGAATTCATGTTTCAAATAGACATTATTTTTATAATTTCTTTCTTATTCCGAGGTCCCCGTAGCCACCAGATTCGGTCTGTATCCAGATGTGATGGTCACTGCAGTCCTCCAGATACAGTCCGCATCCAGCCCAGGTGGTGGATCAGCACCTAGAGACGACCTCTACAGCCCTAAATGTCAGCGGAGAACACGTCAACTAGATGAGCACTAGAGACGGATTCCCAGTGAAGACCTCATCCCTCGCCTCAACCACAGGATCCAGATGAGTCATCTGAAGTCTGACTTTGCTGCAACATGGCACTTTTGGAGTTGCTTTGAGACAACTTGAATTGTTAAAAGCGTTGTATAAAAATTGTTTCAAATGGTCATTATTTTCATGTTTTCATAATTTGTTTAAACTGGGTATTTTTTCAAATTGTAATAGTCCAACAAGTACCATGGCTCCTTGCGAACTGAAACTTTGGCCCAGGTTGCTTCGGTGGTCGAAGCCTTGGGTGTCTGATTACACTCCCCTAGGGTGGTGCTGCTGCTCCCTGCGGACTGAGTCCTCGGGCCGAATGTTTGGTGCGTGTTGGGTGAACCGTGTGGGTGCTGTAGAGGTCCCTGGCACACAGGGGTCAACACAGCAGCCACACGTTTCGCCCACATTCCCCAGCCGTCGGCCCAAGGACTTAGTCCACAAGGCGTTTGCTGCGCTCTCCCCAGGGAGTTTCATCAGAACTCTGAGGTTTATGACCACTGATGCAACCTGGGCCTAAGCGTCAGCCTGCAGGGGGCCATGGTGGGCAACGACGACCACGACATGGAGTCCTTGGTCTGACAGTAGGGCTTGGTGGGTGATTCGTGTGGGTGTCTTGAGCATAACTGGTGTGCCCCAGGGATGCTGGGGTCACCCACGTGTTTTGCCAACCGTGCCCAACCGTCCGACCAAAGAATCTGTGTTGTGGTCGTCCTCAAGTGCCATGGCTCCTTGTGAACTGATTCTCTGGCCCAGGTTGCTTCGGTGATCGAAGCATTAGGTGTCTGATTACACTCCCCTAGGGTGGTGCTGCTGCTCCCTGCGGACTGAGTCCTCGGGCCGAATGTTTGGTGCGTGTTGGGTGAACCGTGTGGGTGCTGTAAAGGTCCCAGGGCACACGGGGATCAACGCAACAGCCACACGTTTCACCCACATTCCCCGGCCGTCGGCCCAAGGACTTAGTCCACAAGGCGTTTGCTGCGCTCTCCCCAGGGAGTTTCGTCAGAACTCTGAGGTTTTTTGACCACTGATGCAACCTGGGCCAAAGGCTCTGTTCATAAAGGGTCATGGCACTCGGGAACAACCAAAACACGGTGCCTAGTGTTTTAAATGTTTTAATGATTCACGTTTTAAATGATTAAATATTCATGTTTGAAATGTTCTAATGAATTCATGCTTGAAATGCAACCTGGGCCAAAGTCTCAGTTCACAAGGGGCCATGGCACTCAGGAACAGCCGCAACACAAAAAAGACTTGGGTGCCATTCATAGACTTCAGTTCAGCATTCAACACAATCATCCCTCAACAACTCATTCACAAAGTGGTCCAGCTGGGCCTCAACACCACCTTGTGCACCTGGCTGTTGGATTTCCTGACTGTTGGTTTTCCTAACTGGCACATCTCGGGCAGTAAGGGTCCTCAGTAACGCATTGGGCGCCAACACACTGAACACAGGAGCCCCTCAATGATGTGTGCTGAGCCGCCTCCTCATCACCCTGTTGACCCATGCCTGCACACCATCACACAGCTCCGACCTCTTTTCTGCACCTGAAATCTCTCTGAATGTGGAGGAGACAAAGGAGAGATTGTTGACTTCAGGAGAGTGCACTCTCAGCATGAGGTGGGCCTGAAACTGTGACCATCGCTGGAGCAACTGTAAGCACCAAGCTTACCAAGTTCCGGAGTATAGACATCACAGAGGACCTCCCCTGGACCAAACACTGCAGCACTGGCCAAGAAAGCAAAGCAGTGCCTCTGCAAACGAAGAGCCAGAGCCCCAGCCCCTATAGTGCGCACCTCGTACGGAGGCCACCATCGAGACCATTCTGACTGGCTGCATCACTGTGTGGTAGGGGTGCCTGCAACGCAACATTTTCACAATTCAGGTTTCAAAAAGACGTTATTTTTATAATTTCTTTCTTATTCCGAGGTCACCGTAGCCACCAGATTCGGTCTGTATCCAGATGTGATGGTCACTGCAGTCCCCCAGATACAGTCCGCATCCAGCCCAGGTGGTGGATCAGCACCTAGAGACGACCTCTACAGCCCTAAATGTCAGCGGAGAACAGGTCAACGAGATGAGCACTAGAGACGGATACCCAGTGAAGACCTCATCTCATAGACGGCTGTCGCCGCAAGACCACAGGATCGAGATGAAACCAATCTGACTGGCTGCATCGCTGTGTGGTAGGGCGCCTGCAACGCAACATTATTTTTCAGAATTCATGTTTCAAATAGACATTATTTTTATAATTTCTTTCTTATTCCGAGGTCCCCGTAGCCACCAGATTCGGTCTGTATCCAGATGTGATGGTCACTGCAGTCCTCCAGATACAGTCCGCATCCAGCCCAGGTGGTGGATCAGCACCTAGAGACGACCTCTACAGCCCTAAATGTCAGCGGAGAACACGTCAACTAGATGAGCACTAGAGACGGATTCCCAGTGAAGACCTCATCCCTCGCCTCAACCACAGGATCCAGATGAGTCATCTGAAGTCTGACTTTGCTGCAACATGGCACTTTTGGAGTTGCTTTGAGACAACTTGAATTGTTAAAAGCGTTGTATAAAAATTGTTTCAAATGGTCATTATTTTCATGTTTTCATAATTTGTTTAAACTGGGTATTTTTTCAAATTGTAATAGTCCAACAAGTACCATGGCTCCTTGCGAACTGAAACTTTGGCCCAGGTTGCTTCGGTGGTCGAAGCCTTGGGTGTCTGATTACACTCCCCTAGGGTGGTGCTGCTGCTCCCTGCGGACTGAGTCCTCGGGCCGAATGTTTGGTGCGTGTTGGGTGAACCGTGTGGGTGCTGTAGAGGTCCCTGGCACACAGGGGTCAACACAGCAGCCACACGTTTCGCCCACATTCCCCAGCCGTCGGCCCAAGGACTTAGTCCACAAGGCGTTTGCTGCGCTCTCCCCAGGGAGTTTCATCAGAACTCTGAGGTTTATGACCACTGATGCAACCTGGGCCTAAGCGTCAGCCTGCAGGGGGCCATGGTGGGCAACGACGACCACGACATGGAGTCCTTGGTCTGACAGTAGGGCTTGGTGGGTGATTCGTGTGGGTGTCTTGAGCATAACTGGTGTGCCCCAGGGATGCTGGGGTCACCCACGTGTTTTGCCAACCGTGCCCAACCGTCCGACCAAAGAATCTGTGTTGTGGTCGTCCTCAAGTGCCATGGCTCCTTGTGAACTGATTCTCTGGCCCAGGTTGCTTCGGTGATCGAAGCATTAGGTGTCTGATTACACTCCCCTAGGGTGGTGCTGCTGCTCCCTGCGGACTGAGTCCTCGGGCCGAATGTTTGGTGCGTGTTGGGTGAACCGTGTGGGTGCTGTAAAGGTCCCTGGGCACACGGGGATCAACGCAACAGCCACACGTTTCACCCACATTCCCCGGCCGTCGGCCCAAGGACTTAGTCCACAAGGCGTTTGCTGCGCTCTCCCCAGGGAGTTTCGTCAGAACTCTGAGGTTTTTTGACCACTGATGCAACCTGGGCCAAAGGCTCTGTTCATAAAGGGTCATGGCACTCGGGAACAACCAAAACACGGTGCCTAGTGTTTTAAATGTTTTAATGATTCACGTTTTCAATGATTAAATATTCATGTTTGAAATGTTCTAATGAATTCATGCTTGAAATGCAACCTGGGCCAAAGTCTCAGTTCACAAGGGGCCATGGCACTCAGGAACAGCCGCAACACAAAAAAGACTTGGGTGCCATTCATAGACTTCAGTTCAGCATTCAACACAATCATCCCTCAACAACTCATTCACAAAGTGGTCCAGCTGGGCCTCAACACCACCTTGTGCACCTGGCTGTTGGATTTCCTGACTGTTGGTTTTCCTAACTGGCACATCTCGGGCAGTAAGGGTCCTCAGTAACGCATTGGGCGCCAACACACTGAACACAGGAGCCCCTCAATGATGTGTGCTGAGCCGCCTCCTCATCACCCTGTTGACCCATGCCTGCACACCATCACACAGCTCCGACCTCTTTTCTGCACCTGAAATCTCTCTGAATGTGGAGGAGACAAAGGAGAGATTGTTGACTTCAGGAGAGTGCACTCTCAGCATGAGGTGGGCCTGAAACTGTGACCATCGCTGGAGCAACTGTAAGCACCAAGCTTACCAAGTTCCTGAGTATAGACATCACAGAGGACCTCCCCTGGACCAAACACTGCAGCACTGGCCAAGAAAGCAAAGCAGTGCCTCTGCAAACGAAGAGCCAGAGCCCCAGCCCCTATAGTGCGCACCTCGTACGGAGGCCACCATCGAGACCATTCTGACTGGCTGCATCACTGTGTGGTAGGGGTGCCTGCAACGCAACATTTTCACAATTCAGGTTTCAAAAAGACGTTATTTTTATAATTTCTTTCTTATTCCGAGGTCACCGTAGCCACCAGATTCGGTCTGTATCCAGATGTGATGGTCACTGCAGTCCCCCAGATACAGTCCGCATCCAGCCCAGGTGGTGGATCAGCACCTAGAGACGACCTCTACAGCCCTAAATGTCAGCGGAGAACAGGTCAACGAGATGAGCACTAGAGACGGATACCCAGTGAAGACCTCATCTCATAGACGGCTGTCGCCGCAAGACCACAGGATCGAGATGAAACCAATCTGACTGGCTGCATCGCTGTGTGGTAGGGCGCCTGCAACGCAACATTATTTTTCAGAATTCATGTTTCAAATAGACATTATTTTTATAATTTCTTTCTTATTCCGAGGTCCCCGTAGCCACCAGATTCGGTCTGTATCCAGATGTGATGGTCACTGCAGTCCTCCAGATACAGTCCGCATCCAGCCCAGGTGGTGGATCAGCACCTAGAGACGACCTCTACAGCCCTAAATGTCAGCGGAGAACACGTCAACTAGATGAGCACTAGAGACGGATTCCCAGTGAAGACCTCATCCCTCGCCTCAACCACAGGATCCAGATGAGTCATCTGAAGTCTGACTTTGCTGCAACATGGCACTTTTGGAGTTGCTTTGAGACAACTTGAATTGTTAAAAGCGTTGTATAAAAATTGTTTCAAATGGTCATTATTTTCATGTTTTCATAATTTGTTTAAACTGGGTATTTTTTCAAATTGTAATAGTCCAACAAGTACCATGGCTCCTTGCGAACTGAAACTTTGGCCCAGGTTGCTTCGGTGGTCGAAGCCTTGGGTGTCTGATTACACTCCCCTAGGGTGGTGCTGCTGCTCCCTGCGGACTGAGTCCTCGGGCCGAATGTTTGGTGCGTGTTGGGTGAACCGTGTGGGTGCTGTAGAGGTCCCTGGCACACAGGGGTCAACACAGCAGCCACACGTTTCGCCCACATTCCCCAGCCGTCGGCCCAAGGACTTAGTCCACAAGGCGTTTGCTGCGCTCTCCCCAGGGAGTTTCGTCAGAACTCTGAGGTTTTTTGACCACTGATGCAACCTGGGCCTAAGCGTCAGCCTGCAGGGGGCCATGGTGGGCAACGACGACCACGACATGGAGTCCTTGGTCTGACAGTAGGGCTTGGTGGGTGATTCGTGTGGGTGTCTTGAGCATAACTGGTGTGCCCCAGGGATGCTGGGGTCACCCACGTGTTTTGCCAACCGTGCCCAACCGTCCGACCAAAGAATCTGTGTTGTGGTCGTCCTCAAGTGCCATGGCTCCTTGTGAACTGATTCTCTGGCCCAGGTTGCTTCGGTGATCGAAGCATTAGGTGTCTGATTACACTCCCCTAGGGTGGTGCTGCTGCTCCCTGCGGACTGAGTCCTCGGGCCGAATGTTTGGTGCGTGTTGGGTGAACCGTGTGGGTGCTGTAAAGGTCCCTGGGCACACGGGGATCAACGCAACAGCCACACGTTTCACCCACATTCCCCGGCCGTCGGCCCAAGGACTTAGTCCACAAGGCGTTTGCTGCGCTCTCCCCAGGGAGTTTCGTCAGAACTCTGAGGTTTTTTGACCACTGATGCAACCTGGGCCAAAGGCTCTGTTCATAAAGGGTCATGGCACTCGGGAACAACCAAAACACGGTGCCTAGTGTTTTAAATGTTTTAATGATTCACGTTTTAAATGATTAAATATTCATGTTTGAAATGTTCTAATGAATTCATGCTTGAAATGCAACCTGGGCCAAAGTCTCAGTTCACAAGGGGCCATGGCACTCAGGAACAGCCGCAACACAAAAAAGACTTGGGTGCCATTCATAGACTTCAGTTCAGCATTCAACACAATCATCCCTCAACAACTCATTCACAAAGTGGTCCAGCTGGGCCTCAACACCACCTTGTGCACCTGGCTGTTGGATTTCCTGACTGTTGGTTTTCCTAACTGGCACATCTCGGGCAGTAAGGGTCCTCAGTAACGCATTGGGCGCCAACACACTGAACACAGGAGCCCCTCAATGATGTGTGCTGAGCCGCCTCCTCATCACCCTGTTGACCCATGCCTGCACACCATCACACAGCTCCGACCTCTTTTCTGCACCTGAAATCTCTCTGAATGTGGAGGAGACAAAGGAGAGATTGTTGACTTCAGGAGAGTGCACTCTCAGCATGAGGTGGGCCTGAAACTGTGACCATCGCTGGAGCAACTGTAAGCACCAAGCTTACCAAGTTCCTGAGTATAGACATCACAGAGGACCTCCCCTGGACCAAACACTGCAGCACTGGCCAAGAAAGCAAAGCAGTGCCTCTGCAAACGAAGAGCCAGAGCCCCAGCCCCTATAGTGCGCACCTCGTACGGAGGCCACCATCGAGACCATTCTGACTGGCTGCATCACTGTGTGGTAGGGGTGCCTGCAACGCAACATTTTCACAATTCAGGTTTCAAAAAGACGTTATTTTTATAATTTCTTTCTTATTCCGAGGTCACCGTAGCCACCAGATTCGGTCTGTATCCAGATGTGATGGTCACTGCAGTCCCCCAGATACAGTCCGCATCCAGCCCAGGTGGTGGATCAGCACCTAGAGACGACCTCTACAGCCCTAAATGTCAGCGGAGAACAGGTCAACGAGATGAGCACTAGAGACGGATACCCAGTGAAGACCTCATCTCATAGACGGCTGTCGCCGCAAGACCACAGGATCGAGATGAAACCAATCTGACTGGCTGCATCGCTGTGTGGTAGGGCGCCTGCAACGCAACATTATTTTTCAGAATTCATGTTTCAAATAGACATTATTTTTATAATTTCTTTCTTATTCCGAGGTCCCCGTAGCCACCAGATTCGGTCTGTATCCAGATGTGATGGTCACTGCAGTCCTCCAGATACAGTCCGCATCCAGCCCAGGTGGTGGATCAGCACCTAGAGACGACCTCTACAGCCCTAAATGTCAGCGGAGAACACGTCAACTAGATGAGCACTAGAGACGGATTCCCAGTGAAGACCTCATCCCTCGCCTCAACCACAGGATCCAGATGAGTCATCTGAAGTCTGACTTTGCTGCAACATGGCACTTTTGGAGTTGCTTTGAGACAACTTGAATTGTTAAAAGCGTTGTATAAAAATTGTTTCAAATGGTCATTATTTTCATGTTTTCATAATTTGTTTAAACTGGGTATTTTTTCAAATTGTAATAGTCCAACAAGTACCATGGCTCCTTGCGAACTGAAACTTTGGCCCAGGTTGCTTCGGTGGTCGAAGCCTTGGGTGTCTGATTACACTCCCCTAGGGTGGTGCTGCTGCTCCCTGCGGACTGAGTCCTCGGGCCGAATGTTTGGTGCGTGTTGGGTGAACCGTGTGGGTGCTGTAGAGGTCCCTGGCACACAGGGGTCAACACAGCAGCCACACGTTTCGCCCACATTCCCCAGCCGTCGGCCCAAGGACTTAGTCCACAAGGCGTTTGCTGCGCTCTCCCCAGGGAGTTTCGTCAGAACTCTGAGGTTTTTTGACCACTGATGCAACCTGGGCCTAAGCGTCAGCCTGCAGGGGGCCATGGTGGGCAACGACGACCACGACATGGAGTCCTTGGTCTGACAGTAGGGCTTGGTGGGTGATTCGTGTGGGTGTCTTGAGCATAACTGGTGTGCCCCAGGGATGCTGGGGTCACCCACGTGTTTTGCCAACCGTGCCCAACCGTCCGACCAAAGAATCTGTGTTGTGGTCGTCCTCAAGTGCCATGGCTCCTTGTGAACTGATTCTCTGGCCCAGGTTGCTTCGGTGATCGAAGCATTAGGTGTCTGATTACACTCCCCTAGGGTGGTGCTGCTGCTCCCTGCGGACTGAGTCCTCGGGCCGAATGTTTGGTGCGTGTTGGGTGAACCGTGTGGGTGCTGTAAAGGTCCCTGGGCACACGGGGATCAACGCAACAGCCACACGTTTCACCCACATTCCCCGGCCGTCGGCCCAAGGACTTAGTCCACAAGGCGTTTGCTGCGCTCTCCCCAGGGAGTTTCGTCAGAACTCTGAGGTTTTTTGACCACTGATGCAACCTGGGCCAAAGGCTCTGTTCATAAAGGGTCATGGCACTCGGGAACAACCAAAACACGGTGCCTAGTGTTTTAAATGTTTTAATGATTCACGTTTTAAATGATTAAATATTCATGTTTGAAATGTTCTAATGAATTCATGCTTGAAATGCAACCTGGGCCAAAGTCTCAGTTCACAAGGGGCCATGGCACTCAGGAACAGCCGCAACACAAAAAAGACTTGGGTGCCATTCATAGACTTCAGTTCAGCATTCAACACAATCATCCCTCAACAACTCATTCACAAAGTGGTCCAGCTGGGCCTCAACACCACCTTGTGCACCTGGCTGTTGGATTTCCTGACTGTTGGTTTTCCTAACTGGCACATCTCGGGCAGTAAGGGTCCTCAGTAACGCATTGGGCGCCAACACACTGAACACAGGAGCCCCTCAATGATGTGTGCTGAGCCGCCTCCTCATCACCCTGTTGACCCATGCCTGCACACCATCACACAGCTCCGACCTCTTTTCTGCACCTGAAATCTCTCTGAATGTGGAGGAGACAAAGGAGAGATTGTTGACTTCAGGAGAGTGCACTCTCAGCATGAGGTGGGCCTGAAACTGTGACCATCGCTGGAGCAACTGTAAGCACCAAGCTTACCAAGTTCCTGAGTATAGACATCACAGAGGACCTCCCCTGGACCAAACACTGCAGCACTGGCCAAGAAAGCAAAGCAGTGCCTCTGCAAACGAAGAGCCAGAGCCCCAGCCCCTATAGTGCGCACCTCGTACGGAGGCCACCATCGAGACCATTCTGACTGGCTGCATCACTGTGTGGTAGGGGTGCCTGCAACGCAACATTTTCACAATTCAGGTTTCAAAAAGACGTTATTTTTATAATTTCTTTCTTATTCCGAGGTCACCGTAGCCACCAGATTCGGTCTGTATCCAGATGTGATGGTCACTGCAGTCCCCCAGATACAGTCCGCATCCAGCCCAGGTGGTGGATCAGCACCTAGAGACGACCTCTACAGCCCTAAATGTCAGCGGAGAACAGGTCAACGAGATGAGCACTAGAGACGGATACCCAGTGAAGACCTCATCTCATAGACGGCTGTCGCCGCAAGACCACAGGATCGAGATGAAACCAATCTGACTGGCTGCATCGCTGTGTGGTAGGGCGCCTGCAACGCAACATTATTTTTCAGAATTCATGTTTCAAATAGACATTATTTTTATAATTTCTTTCTTATTCCGAGGTCCCCGTAGCCACCAGATTCGGTCTGTATCCAGATGTGATGGTCACTGCAGTCCTCCAGATACAGTCCGCATCCAGCCCAGGTGGTGGATCAGCACCTAGAGACGACCTCTACAGCCCTAAATGTCAGCGGAGAACACGTCAACTAGATGAGCACTAGAGACGGATTCCCAGTGAAGACCTCATCCCTCGCCTCAACCACAGGATCCAGATGAGTCATCTGAAGTCTGACTTTGCTGCAACATGGCACTTTTGGAGTTGCTTTGAGACAACTTGAATTGTTAAAAGCGTTGTATAAAAATTGTTTCAAATGGTCATTATTTTCATGTTTTCATAATTTGTTTAAACTGGGTATTTTTTCAAATTGTAATAGTCCAACAAGTACCATGGCTCCTTGCGAACTGAAACTTTGGCCCAGGTTGCTTCGGTGGTCGAAGCCTTGGGTGTCTGATTACACTCCCCTAGGGTGGTGCTGCTGCTCCCTGCGGACTGAGTCCTCGGGCCGAATGTTTGGTGCGTGTTGGGTGAACCGTGTGGGTGCTGTAGAGGTCCCTGGCACACAGGGGTCAACACAGCAGCCACACGTTTCGCCCACATTCCCCAGCCGTCGGCCCAAGGACTTAGTCCACAAGGCGTTTGCTGCGCTCTCCCCAGGGAGTTTCGTCAGAACTCTGAGGTTTTTTGACCACTGATGCAACCTGGGCCTAAGCGTCAGCCTGCAGGGGGCCATGGTGGGCAACGACGACCACGACATGGAGTCCTTGGTCTGACAGTAGGGCTTGGTGGGTGATTCGTGTGGGTGTCTTGAGCATAACTGGTGTGCCCCAGGGATGCTGGGGTCACCCACGTGTTTTGCCAACCGTGCCCAACCGTCCGACCAAAGAATCTGTGTTGTGGTCGTCCTCAAGTGCCATGGCTCCTTGTGAACTGATTCTCTGGCCCAGGTTGCTTCGGTGATCGAAGCATTAGGTGTCTGATTACACTCCCCTAGGGTGGTGCTGCTGCTCCCTGCGGACTGAGTCCTCGGGCCGAATGTTTGGTGCGTGTTGGGTGAACCGTGTGGGTGCTGTAAAGGTCCCAGGGCACACGGGGATCAACGCAACAGCCACACGTTTCACCCACATTCCCCGGCCGTCGGCCCAAGGACTTAGTCCACAAGGCGTTTGCTGCGCTCTCCCCAGGGAGTTTCGTCAGAACTCTGAGGTTTTTTGACCACTGATGCAACCTGGGCCAAAGGCTCTGTTCATAAAGGGTCATGGCACTCGGGAACAACCAAAACACGGTGCCTAGTGTTTTGAATGTTTGAATTATTTGTTTTAAATGTTATGATTCATGCTTGAAATGTTAATTATTCATGTTTTACATTTTAATAGTAAGAGTTTTAAATGTTCTAATAATTCATGTTATACACTTGATTGTTCTAATCATTCATGTTACACATTTTTAAATGTTCTAATGTAACACATTTTTTAAATGCTTTAATCGTTCATGTTACATGTTTAAATTTGTTCTAATCATTCATGTTACACATTTAAATGTTCTAATTCAAGTTGCATGTTTTAAATGTTTTAATCGTTCGTGTTGCACATTTAAATTTGTTCTAATCGTTCGTTACGTTTTATACGTTCTAATCGTTCATGTTACATGTTTTAAATGTTCTAATTGTTTGTTAAACATTTTTTAAATGTTCTAATCATTCATGTTACACAAGTTTTTAAATGTTCTATTCATTCGAATTACATGGTTTTTAAATGTTCTAATTCGTGTTACACCTGTTTTAAATATTTTAATTGTTCGTGTTACACATTTAAATGTTCTGTTACACGTTTTTAAATGTTCTAATTGCTTGTTACACATTTAAATGTTCTAATTCAAGTTGCATGTTTTAAATGTTCTAATCATTCATGTAACACAACACAAGTTTTAAATGTTCTAATCATTCGAATTACATGGTTTTTAAATGTTCTAATTCGTGTTACACCTGTTTTAAATATTCTAATCGTTCGTGTTACACACTTAAATGTTCTGTTACACATTTTTTTAAATGTTTTAATCATTTGTTACACGTTTAAATTTGTTCTAATCATTCATGTTACACATTTTAAATGTTCTAATCGTTTGTTACACATGTTTTATGTTCTAATTGTTCGTCTTACACTTTTTTTAAAATGTTCTAATCGTTCATGTTATACAAGGTTTTAAATATTCCAATCATTCGTTACACATTTTTAAATGTTCTAATAGTGTTACACTTTTTACATGTTCTAATCATTTGCGATACATTTTTAAATGTTCTAATTGTTCTTGTTACAGACGTTGTAATCGTTCATGTTACACGGTTAAATTTGTTCTAGTCATTCAGTTACACATTTTGAATGTTCTAATCGTTTGCGTTACATTTTAAATGTTTTAATTGTTCGTGTTACACAAGTTTTAAATGTTCTAATCCTTTGTGTTACAGTTGTCCTATGACGGTGATAATCTCAGATACTGATTATGATTTTATTTAAAGTTAAATGTCTAATGTGCATTTGAATATCATTTTGTGTGACCTTTTATTTTTTTAATTGAATCAGAGCTTTATTGCTAAGTATGCTTGCACATACAAGGAATTTGTTTTTGTGACAGCTTCAACAACAACACGGGCAATAAGAAAAATACAAATAAGATGAGACTAAAAATTATACATATTTAAATATAAATGGACAAAAATATATAGAAAAATAAGTGGTATGTACAGTTGTAAAAAAATAGAAAGAGATGCAGGGGTGCATTAGGATGGAGTTGGTAACAAATAAATATAAGGTTATTGTATGATAGTGTGAACATTGAGCTGTTCATAAGGTGGTTTGCCTGTGGGGGAAAAAACTGTTCTTAAGCCTGATTGTCCTGGCATTTGGGGCTCTGTAGCACCAGCCAGATGGCAAAAGTTCAAAGAGGGAATGGCTTGGATGTGAGGGTGATTTTTCTGAGCTCTTTTCCTCACCCTGAATGTTTAAAGTTCTTGAAGGGTGGGAAGGGGAGCACCAATAATACACACTGCAGTCTGAACCGTTCTCTGTAATTCCTTTTAGCCACTCTAATCTCCTTTATTCAGTGTGTTCCTGGTCTGATTGTACAAGACCCTATCCCCTTTTCTGTAGGCATCCTCTTTGGCCTGATGAAGATGTCTGAGTTTTGCTGTAAACCATGGCTCATCATTGTTGAATGCCAAATAAGTTCTGGTAGGGATGCATATATCCTCACAGAAACTGATATATGATGTTACAGTCTCTGTGAGCTCGTCCAGATCAGTGGCAGCAGCTTCAAAAACACTCCAATCAGTCCATTCAAAACGGCCCGCTCTGTTTCGGTGGTCCATCTTTTTACAGTCTTTACTGCAGGTTTAGCAGATTTAAGTTTTTGCCTGTATGTTGGTATAAGATGAACCAGGCAGCGATCAGAGAGCCCCAAAGCTGCCTGCGGGACACAGTGATGTGTGTTTTTTTTTTTATTGTTGTGTAACAGTGATCCAATATATTACTGTCTCTGGTGGCATATGTAACATGCTGTCTGTATTTTGGCAGTTCACAGGAGAGATTTGCTTTATTAAAATCCCCAAGAATGATTAAAACAGAGTCTGGGTGTTTGCTCCGTGTCCGTGATCTGATCCGTGAGTTTCTCTAGCGCCACGCTCACATGCCAGATCATAGCTAACTGTGATGCCTGTTGTGGAATCTTCCTCCTCTTCAGCTTTGTCTTCTGTCTACCGGCCTTATATGTTGTCTTAGGTCAGTAGCTCTGACTAAGAAATCAAAACCTAGGCAGATCACTGTGCTGAGGGATATGGGAGCCAGCCAGTCTCTTATAGTGGACAGTGTCTTTATGAAATCTAAACTGGTTACAGGGCACGTACAAATTGGTGTATGCTCCAGACTTCCTGTTGATGGTGTCGACCTTATTCTAGGTAATGATTTGCTTGGACTTAAGGTGTTTTCCCAAAATATTGTAGCAAATCCTGGGTGATGTCCCCTTAACTTGTAATTTGAAGTTTAGTGATGTATAACTTTGTCAAAATGTGGTTTTGACATTTATGGGTGGGGGTGTTACGTCTTGTGACGTGTTTTTCCTCTGCCCGTTCTTTCTTTCACTCTCTTGCTTTTGTCCCCCTTTTTCTTTTACAGGGTTGGATCCTACCAAAGTGATCTCCAGATCCGATTGGTATGATGGGACCAAGGAGTGGCAATAAAAGGATCTGCAGAAGAGGGAGCTCTGCTCAATTTGTGATTTCCTGTTGTTTTGTTGCACATGTGCTATTGAATGTTTGCTACAGCATGTTGTTGCTGATAGCTTACCTGTTGATCTGCCTGTTGTGTGCAGTGTGAATTTTAGTTTTGAGTTGATAAGTCGTTGTCAATCTCATTTCCATTTTGTATAGTACTGTAAATGTTTTTCCATACTTGGAAGCTGTAGGGGGTGAGTGCCATTTTCTTTGTAAATAGTTTTCTCCTGTTTTTCACTAGATAGGGAGTTAGGGTAGCGTATTTTTATTTTGCTTTTCTTTTGTAAGGGAATTTAGTCTTTTCTGTTAGGAGCTAGCTTGGGTTTGTTGTTTTGGCCTTTGCTCACCCCTGAAGTTGTGCCTTCCTTTGTTTCTCTGTAAATAAATGTATAAAGATTCTTTGATTGTCAACTTCAGTTTTTGTTGTGGCCTTACCCTAGACAGGGTCGTAACATAACAAACAAATGTGGTAACCGCATTTTATAATGTTACAAAAGATTTCTATTTCAGATAATTATTGTTCTTCTGGAATTTGTACTCAAGAAACCTAAAAAAAAATTGAAATTTAAATATTTTTGGGGTTTGTTCACATGTCGGCCTTAATGTGTGGAAAACGCTATGCGCGCCACTTTCTCTTCCTTTCCAACAGGTCTGCTCCTTTCCAAAGCGCTCCATGTAGCGTGGCGTCTGCTGTTGCCAAGCAACCATGACCCATGTCATGACCACGTCGCTTCCATTATGAGCGCACATCTACATTTTGAAATGACAAACTTGAGCATGCAAAAGATGCCACATGTGAAAGGATGTTTAAAAGTACAGGTCATTGCAATGGAAGACAATATTATACATCAGGCAACATGGATATTTTTTTCAACGAGGATAGTACATCAGAGTGTGTACCCATTACGTACCCGGATGCCATGCATGCGCTCAGGACAGATGGACGTGGTGATGAATCAGAAGTGGAATCGCAGGGTTTAATTTGGTTTTGTGTATGCTGTTTTTACTCTCAAAGATTTGGTAGCCATTGACTGCCATTATTTGACTGACAGACTGCAATGGTTTGAGTTAAAAATCCATTTGCATTCTACTAAAGAAACACCCCCAGGACATCCAAAATGCAGGTGACTAAGCAAATAAACATCAAATTTTCATTTTTGGATGAACTATCCCTTTAACAACATCAAGAAAGAAATCTTTACGGATTATTACATAATGAAAGAGCTATTGTTTATCATGTCTGTGCATCATGTTTGTTTTCTTTATTTTATAAAATACTTTTTGTTTAACTTTTTGTTGATTTTTGCGCACAAATAAAAGTAGACCTTTTTCAGTTCTGAATTATATTTTACTCTTACCTTTTTGAGCAAAAATGTCGATCATTTTAAATTGTTTCCATTGAAAAAAATGCAAGTGATCTGCTGGCGCCTCCTGCGAAGCGGCTTTACCTTTCACTCTCCGCACAAACGATTGTATATGCGACTAATAGCGCACATTTATCTAGGTTTAACGTTTAAATTGTTTTATACTTGAACTGTTCTATATCTATAGATTTTATTTTAGTCAAGTAGTGATGATTTGAGAAGCCAAATAGACCAAACCGACTGAACAATCTTCCGCTGACCGCTGTGTTACTTTTAAAAAACAAAAACTTATATTTAACGAACAAAACATGCTTCAAACTTTTTATAAATGAGCTTTATAAAAAAAATGAAACGATATAATCACTTTGCCATTGCATACAAAACTGAACTATTTTTATAGGGGCTCTAGTTACAAGCCAACGGTTTTGTTCTTTTGCTTATAATGGTAAATGACAGATGTCATGTTTTGTTTCTCTCAGAAAAATGTTAAATTTTTATCTTGAATAAAAATAACAAATGGGCTACAATTTTTGCACCTACATTTATTTTCTTCTGCAACACATTTTCCTTAAAGATGTTAAAAGCATCTCGACAATAAAAAAAATAAATTGTACAGCCTACAATTTTATTTGTTCTCTCTTTCGGCAGTATTTAAATGTGAGATTCTGGATCTGAATTTAGCGGGAACGGTCGGGTCGGGAAGAAAATTATTTTAAGCGGCAGCGGGTGAACAAAGAATGAATATATAGCGGGAGCGGGACTAAAAAAACAGTCCCGTGCAGACCTCTACTTTAGTCTATTGCGTGTGTTTGAACGCAGATCTCTTCCAGCAGCTGCGTAGGCACTTGCGCTTGCTGCTGCCGCCGGCAGGGAGAATGAATGTTGCAGAATCATTGTACTTTATGCTTGTTAGAGTTTGTGTGACGTCACGTACATTACTGGCGGTGGCAACCGACGACCGAGGTGGCGCGGTTGTCATTGCGACCGTCACAGCCCAATTTGTATCTCAAACCCTTATTTTTGTTATTCAGAGTTAAGCACAGAGATAAATGCCAACTGTGCAAACAATAGCCTAAATGTTGCTGAAATGTCTTTTTTTGTGTGCGCTCTGGAAGTGTTATGTTAACTATGCTAAACTATAATTACTAAACTGAAACTAAATATATAAAAACGAAATAGAAATGTTTTCACAAAATAAAAACTAAACTAAAACTAACAAAACCATTAATGAAACTAATAAACTAAACTAAATTGTATTGCAAATTTGAAAACGAAATTATAATAAACTAATTTAAAAATGCAAAAGTCAAGTCGAGCTTTATTGTCATTCCGCTACATGTGTGGACATACAGTGGAACGAAATGTCGTGTCTCGCAGGACCACAGTGCTACATAAATAAACAAATATGTACATACAACACCAGACGTAGGAACAACTTTTAAACCTATACATAGCTAACCTATTGAAAGTGGCAATCTAACTATACATATACTATAAATAATCAACTATACGTACACATAACATAAGACAGACTACATAAGTACTTTACATAATAATTATGCATGGTATTGTGCAAAAGAGAGGTATTTAAGGTTGAGAACCAAGTAGTGCAATATGATTTGTAGTGCATTGGCAAATAAACATAAGTCCTTGTAACATGAAATGTTGATAGGAAAGTGTCTGGTGCATGGAGAGAGAAGAGTGTTTCTACAGGTGGAACTGCAACAGTTTACATTTGGATAAGAGGAGGAATGAGGTGGCTGGAATTGAGGGCTCTCACAGCCTGGGGGAAAAATCTGTTGAGTAGCCTAGCAGAACGGGCTTAAAACTATAATAACCTTGGTTCAAATACCATTTTTAAATTGGTTGCCAGGATGATTTCCGGAAGATGTAGCCTATATATGTATGTAACGAAGTTTAAGACAAGAAGGATGCGGGAAACTGCAAACGTAATTTTAATAACAAAATAAACATTAACAAAACAAAAAGTTGATTGAATTAACTTTAAATACTATATTGCTTTTAAGTCTCCAACCTGCATTTCACTCTGTAGTTCAGTTTTATTAATTTCTCTTTTTTTGTCATCATCCATTTCTTTTCCAGTGCAGAGAGAAAGGAGTTTTCCTGAGAAGAAATCCTGAACAAGGGTTGAGATGAAGACAACTATGCAGATGAAGGCTATGCATTCCTCCAAAGCTCTTGCATGAACCGTTTTGATAATCCATGTAATATTTGAGCATTTTCAAATCTCAGAATGGAACTTGGGCCAAACATACAGATAAAGGGGAAAAAACCTGGAGGCTGTATTCAGTAGTTTCCTCAAACTGGCACTTGGTGAGAGGTATACTAAGAGTTCACAAACACTTGGAGCCCTGTGTC
>CM065130.1:0-72500 GCA_033026305.1 Cirrhinus molitorella
AGTTCCCTACAGAATAAAACCTGCAAGTGCCTACAGAAAACCCAAACATAAAAATATCACTGCAAATACAATTCAATTAAAAGACCACAGCACCCTATAGGTAAAAAAAGAGTAAAGACAAAGAAGAAGAAAAATAACCCTGCAACCTGCATACACAAGGGGGAAAAAAAGGGAACAGCTCATAAATACTAAACAATACAATAAGGCAAAAAAGAAAACACAAAGATGAATTAGAACATTGTTCATTAAAAAAAGGCACAAAAGCAAAACAACAAAATCATAATTCTACCCAAGCGAGGGCTCGAGGCAGGCAGCAATCACACAAGAGAGTAATCCAATAAACAGCTGACGTAGAAAAGGCAGGCTGCGATCAATCAGAATAACAACACTCCAGGTCAGCAACAGAATATCAAACACGGAAATAACACTTGGCAATGTTAGCCACAGCAAAAGAACAACTCACAAAGGACAGAAAGTGAGCATGGCTTTTATAATCTGGCAAGATGGCCGACACCTGTGCAGGTGATTAGCCCAGGCACGCGATTCTGTTCGTGAGTCTGTCCCAGTGACGCCTGCACAGCTGACCTGGAAGACCTGGAAGTCCAGTCAAAGCTGATTTTAACTACATGAAATTCATAAGGATAATTACAGAAATTAAACAAAGTAAACCTATTCCCCTAACTCTCCATGTTCTTAATAACACATTTGAAAAAACAAACTAGGGGTTTACCTGTCAGTCAATAACTTTTACCTCTCAGATGTCATCACTGAAACTCAAACTGCCACACAATCATAAAACAAAATCAGATTGATAAAACAACCCGACACCACTTCTGAATCACTTCTAGTCAATGAGTTAAGAAAAAAAAACCCTGCAGAACACAACTAGTTGCAAGACTAATATAAGTGCAATTTAAAGTTAAAAAAAACATGTGGGTTACACAGGGTCATAAAAATGACAAATGAGCATTAAGACAACAACACAAAAAGGCAAAACCAAAAAAGGAGAAAACGATATGGGTATATAAACCCTAGCATGACTGCTACGTAAAGAGCAAAAATATAGATGTGGCGCATGCGCACACACACACACACACACACACACACACCATTAAACTGAAAATTCCATTTATACAAAAGGCACAAAAACAAATACTATGTAATATGTAAGAGGGGAAACGCAACAGAACAAGTTAAAAAGGAATGAACACAAAACAAATAACGTCACTCAACATAATAGGTGCCTACAAATACAGTGTGCACAAGTACAGTTGAAAAGGAAAATAGAAAAAGGAAAACGCATAGGAAATAACGACAATTAAATACAAGTGTGCGAAAAGACGGTTGACAGTCAACAACTACAACACATATGTCCACATTGAAACAAGACAATACAAGGTAATTTTTTATCTATATAGCAAATTGGAATGCTATGTCAGATTTTAAAATGGTTTTCAAAAGATGAATTGTGAGGCTTTAAACTTTCAACCGATATACAATTTATTATAATTTATAAAACATAATAGGGACAAGGGCAACAAAAAAGACTTTTGGCAACAAAAGTCACAACCCCTGTTATGATGTACATTTTCAGGTGCACTCTTGTCATAAATTCATCTATTTAAAAAAAAAATTATAAAAATGGAAAAATATCTATTTAGGAGTCTCAGACCTTTCCAACGATATACAGTTTGTCATGATTAGAATAGGATTTAACTGTAATATAATTAAGTAAACATAAGATCAACATGCACACAATGTAATGTTCGCTTTAAGACATCTCTCCACCTAATTTGTCTCATCACTGTGTTTGGGGCACCCATTTATCTGATATTTCAGCTTGTGGTTTTGTATCTGCACATGTCTGTCCATTCTAGTCCTCACCAAACAGTCAAAAATGAGCTGAAAGCAGCTTCAGCTTTGGTAATATAAAGATGCCAAACCACTGTATGCAAATGCCGGTGAAGGGCAGAGAGAAAAAAAAAAACCACAGGAGTATATCATTTTAAAAAAAGGAAATAAATCAAATATGTAAAAGTGCCTTATTATTACTGCCAAAAGTTTCTACACAAGATCACTCACATATATTTCTACCGCATTTCTTCACCAGAGACGATGAGTGGACCTTTTAAAATTATTAAAAAAAAACAAACAAAAAAAAAAAACACAAGAGACCTAGACAAGCCAACCTGGAGACTAATATCACAAATAATATTCAAAATAATTCCCATAATTACATTTATTAAAAAAAAAAAAAAAAAAGAGGCAAGAGGCACAGCAGACATGTGGAATGTGTTCATTAAAAATTCAAACAAATAGTCACATAAGGTAAATTAATATTACCAAACAGTTATCAATGCAACAATAAATGAACCTTACCTAAAACTCTTCAGTGTGCACATTGCTAGATGCATCCCTAACTTTACCTGTCACCAGATTTTGAGCACCCCATCTATCTTAGCTCAAACATTGACTGTAAGCTGCAAGATGGATCTCTAACTTTACCTGTCACCACATTTGGATCTCAAACAGTGATTGTAAGCTGCTGACCAAGTAAAATGATCAGTTTGCACATAATGCTGTAAATATTGCAAGGCAGATTTAGAAACATATTTTGAAGACTCTTACCTAGTCACGTGTTGATTCTCCTGGAATAAGCTCCTTTGGCACAGTCAGACACTTTTCACAACTCCTGCAAACACTATATGACAAACCACATCATATTTTACACTCAAATTTATGTTAGGACCACATGAATAGAATGTTTAACAAGCATTTAGGGACTGCTGACAATTTGAGATGACACTTTCTGCATATAAAGCATTAGCATGTAGGGTAGGGACCAATCAGACAATGGCTCATTAGATTTAACCAAATCAGTGGTTTATTCATTTAACAAAGAAGTAGACTTCCCCTCACCCAACCCAACAGTGGGTGACAAAGTCTCAACCAGGACGCTTCTAGCAACCACTGATAATGTCAGTTTACGATGTAAAACTATGCAGGAGAATCTGCAACTATGCAGGCAGACTGTCTGTCTTCACTCACTTCCCCCCATAGGAAAGACACAATGCTCATAGAAATGGACTATTTCATTCACAGACAAACGTTTCTGTGAACGAAGACATAGCTCATATATCAGTGTGTGTATATTACGACTGTCCATGTCCTTTGTATTCCTTACTTTAAATGTCTTTCTTTATAACCATTTTATGCTTGTGTCTTGATAGAATGCTAATGTAACCACATACAGTATATGCCATGTTTGGTCTCTTTTGACTCGTATGTAGATTTTCTGAAAGATGCTGTGTATCAGATCCGGATACCGGTGCAACATATTAACAATCTAATAATCTTTAGTATTTCTGGCCTGAACCCCTATTGATTTAAATATGCAAACTGACATTTTTCTGAGACAAAGGGCCATAAAACGAAGACCCAGTTTCAAATCTTCCACTGAGAAAGCCAGCCTTCTCATTGGTCGGAACTACTTGGGAAGGTGTGACTCTGTCCAGACTTTAAAGGGGTCACACCCCGTTCCGGCTCTCTCTTCTCTTCTCCTCTTCTTCTGAAAGATCTTCAGATAGTTATCGTGGAGGTCCTCCACGGAAAGGCCGTGGGGCAAACCTCGTGGCCCAGCCACATGCGGTTTCCCCCAGCATGAGGCCGAACTCTCTCTTTCTATCCTGGCATCTACACCTCAGCCCCTTGGTAACCATCCGATCAGCCGATCAATGGAACAACGAAGGCTCCATCTCCATTACATCATCAGGACTACCTTTGAGCTGGCACCTGGACCCTTGCGTAAGCACCACACAAAAAGGAAACCATTATGCAAGTAACCATTTAACTATTAGATGCAATAAGGAAGCTGTGCCCCTTGTAGGTCAAGGAGATTCAGGTTTTTCTGATGATTTGGTTGTGCTGATGTAAAAGATTGCCAGTCTACTCTCTCTCTCCTCCTCACTCACTCTCTCTCTCCCTCCCTCTCTTTTGCTTTATGTGTTGTATGTCTAGTATTCGTTATCTGCTAGCTAGTGTTTATTTTCCCCTTTTATGTATTCAATAAACCCGCATTTTGTAGTCACATATGAATTTCTTACTGTGTTCCTTGCTCACAAATATCACGTCACTTAAACTGCTTTGATTCCGTTACAAAACTGATCCGGTCCTGTAAGTTAGCCAATTACAGTGGGAAAGATTAATTTTCAAGGCTAGGAAGTTGATTTTTCTTAGAGTTAGAATAAAAGCGGCTAATACTCGCTGGACCAGGGCATTAGTTCGGTTTATTTTTGACTCGGCTGTTTCAGAGAAGTGTATAAAGTATGTGTAATTAATAACCATTAATTATACATAGTTTATTGTGCTTAAATTAATAACTTTTGTTACAAGCAACACTTAAAGTTACTTTTATTAATTCCAGTTTGCACAACATTGAGGATGTTGAATATCAAGAGTTTAACAAAAATGATGCTTTACACAGATTAATTACATGCACAGCAGGTAACAGGGGTAGCCAACATCAGTCTTTGAGAGCCACAGCCCTGCAGAGACTTAAGCCGGGCATGCACTGTGCGAATTTTTTTTTTTTTTTTTTTACCGATTTTGAGCCGAATTCTGACTCGTGCAACTCTTTTTTTTTGAATCGGGCCCAATTTCAGCTTTGTTGTGCGTTGTTTGTCGTGCAGTGTACAGGGGGAAACAAGAAGCGATTAGCCTCTCCCGACAAGCAATCGGACGGTCGGATGAATTTCTGACATGTCAGAAATATTTATCACACAATTAAAGCAGAGCTACGAACCGACTGCCCTAAACTCAGTAATTCAAAAAGTAAAGAACATGTACATTATACCAAAGAATATCATAACAGACTTCACTTTAGCGCAAGCATTATATGGTCTTTAAAAAAACACTCCCAATAAAAAAAACACTCCCATATATAGCTGTATGTACTGTATGCTGAATAAATCTCTTACCTCATATTTACACTGCACACATCTGCGGCGTGTTACGGCTCTAACTCCGCACTGCATCAGTAAAGATAGGTGGCTATATTTTTTGATGGAGAATAATAATAATGTTTTTCTTGCTGCCGTCAAAGGCATCATCAACAGGCTATAACTATTGTCGAAACACAATACCATCATCTATCGGCACAAATCTAAATTCAAGGTTATAATGACATTTGTTTTCTTGTCAAAATGTATTCTCTTGAAAATTCTTTATTGTCAAATATATGTTGAATGTAAACTCCTATGAGGAATTTAACCATTCAATGTGAATTTATCTGAAAGTATTTTTAAATAAAGAAATCTATTCAGTAATTGGTCCATGTGTATTTCGTCATCTAAAATCCACTTTGTAGCACAGCAGTGTTGTGAATCATCTTGAAGACTGACACTTAAGATTTAGTCCTACATTTGGCTTAAATTACGACTGAGATGCTTGATAACTAACTTTTAACGGCAGCTTTGAGCCAAGAATTTTTTACACTTAAGTCAATTCTTCTTGAAAGTAATTCTTAGAGGCATGATAAATATGGGCATTTTCAATTCCAAGAATGTCAGTAACTCTCTTATGCTGTTAGGTTAAATTTAGTTATTTGACCAGATGTTTATTTTGACTCAGATAAACTCTAATGGGAATTTTGGGGAAGATCATGGCCTGTATTTAAGAAGCTGACCTTTACACTGAACATATACTTGTTTAATTAGTGACACCTGTATATTTAAATTTTTTTTATGAATAAATCTCAGACAGACACCCCTCCCTATCAGCCAATCACTGTGTGCATAGTTAGTAAGCATGCTGAAATAATCCATAGCAATGAGGTCAACCCCGTCCTTACTCTTAGCTTAAGACTTAGTAAAAGTTTGTCTCAGCAGCTTTGTGAATAGTTGTGAAGAGAAAAACCCTTATCTAAAAACTTTTCTGCTATTTAGGACAACTCTTAATGGTAACATGACATGCATACGATCTTTCCATTTCATGTTAGATCTGCTGGAGCTGAAAAAAAAAATTTGCTTCACACTAAATAAAAATGAACTGAACAGCATCTTCTACTTGCCTCTCCATCTCATCCTCACCTCAGCCAGATTCATCTCTCTGAACTTTGATCTTCCACTTGTTCATGTGCTGCTGATTCAAATTGAAGTTTGTGCCATGCGAGCAGTGACTTTCAACAGTCATTACCTCCACACATCGCTTTCAAGGTAGATGTGTTTATTGTTGCTTGACAGTTGTCATCGTCTTGCTCACCAGCAGCATAAAGACAAATACCTGCTGGGTTGAGTTTGAGTTTCAGACAGATTTTTGACATGGACATAATGTCATCATTTTGTATTATTACATTATGACCAGTGAAGACTTACCCAGACCTTGATGTCGCTCAGTGCAGACCATGATGGCCACAAAACATCATGTCAGGATCAGCCATGACATCTCAGACCTAACGACTACAAGACTGTCATGCAACACTTTTTATCTGTACCTGAAAGTGTCAAATGACATTGTTGAATAATTTCATTGAACCAAGCTGACTTATGTCACTCTATTTTTTTGTTAAGCTGCTTTATAGTTGTAATGGAAGTTTTTACCTAAATTGATTCCTAATTGAAGAATTTGGCAACTCTAAAGAGGGCCCCAATGCCGATTTAGAATCCATTAGTTTATTGAGGGTAGTTTCAGCAGACAGAAACGTGAACCCAGGCAACGGGTCAAAACCAGAGGAACAGTCCAATCCGTCAGCGTACACAGGGGTAATCCAAAAGAAGAGAGTGAGTCAGAAGGTCCAAACACAAACATCAGTCCAATCAGGCAGTCAAAACAAAAGTGATAATCCAGGTCATCCAAAAACACATAATCATACACAGAATTATCAGGGAAACCGCTCGGCAGGTAAACTGGCAAAACTTCACAAAGGCCAAATGAACAGTCTCTGGCTTATAAAGCCACCAAACAGGAAATGAAGAGAGAAGAAGCAGAGGGAGTGTAAGACAGTCAGTATTCAGGCAAGGGCTCCCTCTGCTGGCTTGGCATTACAGCAACATTGACACAGTTGTTTTTTAGTTTGTTTGTTTTTTTAATTACTGTAAAGCTTTGTTGTATATTGTATATTGTGCTATAAATTAACATGACTTGATTAGATAATACAAAATAACGTCCTGTTGTGTTATTTGATGTTTTGATTAAAGCAGCATACTTGCCTTAATATGTTTTTGTGACATATACACTGATGTTCAATGTTCTGAAATGTCATCGTAGCAGGAGTTTTGAAAGACTGAAATAAAATACAATACAAAATTGCATGGTTTGGGCTAAGGGTAACTACAGAATTTGTAGAATAGAAACAGTATCATAACAGTACACATCAATGCATTTAAGCAGCTGTCACAAGCTGCCGTGGCCTAATGGTTAGGGAGTCGGACTTGTAATCAAAAGGTTGCAGGTTCGAGTCCCAGGTCCGGCAGGGATTGTCGGTGGGGGTATATATATATATATATATATAAAGGATAAAGGCATATATATATATATATATATATATATATATATATGCCTTTATCCTTTACACAAAAGTTGTGTTTCTTAACATTAGTTAATGCACTGTGAACTAACATGAACTACCAATGAACGCCTGTATTTTCATTAACTAACACTGAAATATTAATAAATGTATTCATTGTATGGTCATATTAGTTAACATTAACTAATGAAATCTTATTGCATTACCATGTAGATAGGCCTACAGATATCTTAGGCTACATTAATATACCATTAAGTTAAGTGTCATTACTGTCAGATTGCCAGCTGGAGGTCCCATGAACTCCACTAGAGGGCACTCCACCCTGAACTCTTCCCTTTGTTTATTGGACTCCATTTCCCATGTGTCCCTTGCACCCTCATGTGATCATGTCATGTGCTACTCTTGTCTGTGTGTCATGCTCTAATTGGTTCCTTGTTGTCATGTGTCTTGTTCCCCATTGGTTGGTTTTGTCATGTCTTCTTCTTGTCCTCTATAAAAGCTGTTTGTAGAGAGATTTAGATTGCTGATTATTGTTTAGCCTTTTTCCTAGTTCCCGTGTTTACCTTTCCGTGTTTCTTAGTTTCCCTGGGTTTTGACCTTGGATTGTTTCCTTGTTTATTGATAATTCGCTGCCTATCCTGACCCTTGCCTGTTTTATCGGATAACTTATTCTTTTATGTTACTGTTTGCTGGTTTTGCTCAGTTTTTTTCTGTTATTTGGCCAAAATATCATATTATAAAAGATTTAGCGCTTCACACAAGCTAATGTATTTGACTCAACAACAAATGCTACACTAAAGCCCCAGTCAGACTACACATTTTAGCCCAATTCCGCTATGATCTGCTTGTCGTAGGGTGTTCTGGGGATTCATATACAACAATGGGTGTCATGGCACAAGATCATTTCTATCATTTCAGCTCGTGTAGTGTGTCATTGTGCACTACAGGTCTACAATTCTTCACGACGGAAACACAGAAAGACTATCATGTTTCTTTATTTTTTGACGTAAACGCGGAACAATAGCAAACACTTTTGTACATGCTTTCAAATGCTCCAAAACGAAAGAGACACATATCAGTCCTGCTATGTGGAATTTTACAATGGAGGAAATGTTTGTGAAGTTAAGGCAACAACAATACTCCTGCACTGATGAAAAGGGACTACCACGTGAGTGAAGAAAGGTAAAATAAAACTATTTTACCTCAGTTCTTTTGACAGTCCACGCTGTCAACTGCAATCCAGATTTGTGTACATTGTAGGCATGTTGCGATAGTCGATGTTACCACCAGAATTCGTCACTTGCTCATTGCCCCCACTGTCGTTTTGATTTTTTATAGTAATAAAAATCATTTAGTTCAGTTAGAGAACAGACAGTATAATTACAAACTAACAGCAGTTGCTTAATGTAGTGTACTGAACAACAGTCGTGTTACGAACTGGACGGAGGCGTGTGGATCCATTTGCATACTTTATTACTCGAGGTCGACAGGCAGGGTCAATAACACAACAGACGGGTATAACACAGATAATCCAAGCGTGGTCAGACAGAGCAGTACGGTCACAAGGGCACAAGCAGACAATCATAAAACGAAGAACAGGCGTGGGTCAGAAGGTGGGCGGAGAACAATCACAGGAAACAAGGAGTCGACAATGGGGAAAACAAACCAGGAGAAACGCTCGGAATTGCCAGATGAACTAAACAAGACTTCGCGAACGGCAGTGCATGTAAATGGCTTTTATACTGTGGGAGATGAGGTGAATGACTGTCAGGTGTGTGCGGGTGGAGGCAAGATGGCCGACAGGGGTGAGAGGTGAGAGGACACAGGAAGTTCATGAGAAAGGGATGATGGGAAATGTAGTGAATGAATGGAATGAGTCCATAGTGAAATGAAGGCTCCCTCTGATGGTGAAGGGAGGGAGCCACAACAGTACAGTTCATGACAAGTCGCATCACAGATGTGCAGCAGGAGTCAGATTTCATTTATCACAGGAGGAGACTTGTGAAGTGAGAAAGTCAAGTACGAAACATTTAGTTTCAAAACAAAATACAAAAGCACCTTTAGAAATATTTAGGAAAGGCCTGTTGACTGTTGCCGCTTATCTAAACAGTGATTTTTGAAGAATATTCATTTCTTATTTGGTTCCACCACGTTGGCTGATTTTTAGTTTTTTGTTATTTTACATTAGGCCTATTCCATGGTGTGTTTTTATTCGTTTTGTTAAACTAAATGTATCATTCAGTGTTTAATGTAGGCTAAATGAGTTTGTCGTAATGTTTTGTTGTTGTCTATTCAATCAACTGACGGCTAATTCTAAAGTGAAAGTAAAATGCGCACGGGCATTTACAAACTATTTAAGTGAAAAAAAGTGTGGAAAAGAGGGAAAACTCCATGTCAGGATTTCTTTCTTTTTGGGGCATTTCTGATTAAAAGACAGAGCAAAACATGATATTTGCTATTGTTTTTACACTTATATTAAGCCAATTAATTGTTTCCTAAGATTAATTATTGTTGTTAATATTAGAAGCACTGTTTCATGATGACCTTTTTCACTTACATTTTTAAATGTGACAAACACAGCAAAATGATGAGAAACTAATTATGAAGGTCATTTATTTATCATCCAAATCAGGGAAGAGTGGTCATTATTAGTTGCAGGGGTCCATGATTCTGCGGATGGAGTTGAATCTGAAGCCGAGGCCCATGTCTCTGAAGCTCCTGTACTCTCCAGGTCTCAGGTACATCATTCTGCCTCTGTAGTGAGGCTGTTCATATAGCAGCCAGTGGCCATCCATCACGTGGCAGGACCGCATGTCAGACATACAGTAACGATCCCTCATGGACTCACAGTCATCTGTCATCTCATTCATCATACCACCAAAATTCTCTCTCTCGTAGATCCTCATCCTGAAGGGTCCTCTGTGCTGTTTTTGAAATAAAGACTAGTGAGAGAGCCATACTAATGACACGCTTCTGCAGTGCAAAGCCTTTGCTCCAATCAATAGTTTGACAATACACATCAATAAGAGAAGCAGAGTTAGTCACAGATAAGAGCGGAGGGTCGTACCTGAGGAATTATACGGCAGGATCTAATCGAGTCGCTCAAGCCCATTTGCTTGCAGTCGGAGTACTCGCCTCTACGCACAAAAAACTGGTTTCCCATGAAATTTGCGTGATCGTATACCATGAAGCAGCCGCTCTCCACCCTGCAAGAGCTGCAGCGGCTCAGATAGGAGCTGAGCTCAGGGCAGTCATTGCTGGTCTCGTAGGAGCGACCTTGGAAGTTTCTGTCCTCGTAGAAGACAATCTAAATAAAGCACAAACACTGTCAAGTCTTTTACATTGTCTCAGAGACACTGATGAAGACAAGCTTCAACACAAATTCAGTTCAGATTTTGCTCTGATATTGACATTGTTTCATTACAGCTCCAGTAATTATATAGAGTTGTGTTGCTTTGTTTTCAGAAATGTTTTTCAGTGCTTACCTTGTTCATGGCTGGAATGATGTTCTTTGCAGGAATGATGAAGCACAGCCGCTTTTATACTTGATAAGCTGTGCTGTAGCTTTTTGTTATTCAAATTGTCAAAGCTGATGAACAAGCAAGAGGATTTTTCTGTTAATTTCTGTGTCTATCACAGGTTTCCAACAACAAAAACTATTCTGCGTCGAACGCAGTTTGTACCTGAATGTTTTTATTTGTTTAATCCATTATCAACACAATAAGAAGTGTAGTGCCCTTCACACCCGAATCATATGAAGGTCTGTGGGATGAAAGTGCATAAATACATGAATCTGCACACTGTTCAAATTTAAAAATACCTTGTTTAGTAATGTTTAGATCAATTAACCTTCCTCATCCTTACTACCTGTGTGGGATTTATATTTTCTCCATAATCATTATAGATTAATACAATATAATTATAATTACAATAATAAATATTGATGATTTCAGAAAAAAAATAGTTTATAAGCATTTATAGAGGTAAAACTCCAAAGTCTTCTGTACTCATTCATGCTAGTTTTCCTGAATTGCAAGCAGGATGTTATGAAGTATCAGCACAGTTATTTAAAGGGACAGTCCACCTAATGAAATTCTGTCATCAGTTACTCACCCTCAAGTTGTTCTGCACAAGTTTCTTCCTTCTGTTGAACACAAAGATCATTTGAAAAATGTTAGTAACCAAACAGCTGACAGTAGCCATTGACTTCGTAGCTGAATCAAATTTCTTTCATAACTGATTAACTTTCTGACATTAACACTGATATTAATGGAAGCAACAAGAAAGTAAACTGTGCTGAATAATGACACTGGTGTCTTCTGTAGAGTTGTTTTACAGCTGAAAATGAATTTGTTTTATAACTGAATATTTAAGCAACATGTTATTTTTGTGTTTGTCACTGTGAAGCTGCTTTGAAACAATCTACATTGTAAAAAGTGCTATATAAATGTTAAAAAGTCATTCATCTTCAGAAATGTGTTGTATGAATAATGACTGTAAGTTGAGATCAGTCTTATTCAAATGATTAATAAATGTTTGTGGACCTGAGGCCTCAGACAAAAGATGTCTGTGCTGATGATTCAGGGAGATTTTCCTGTGAAGGTGGACTATGTGCCAGTGGAGTTTACTGGAGCGCTGAGAGCGCTAAAATTACAGAACAGCCTCTGTTTGATCCATCTGAGTGAACACAGACAAACAACCCGAGCCAAAGGCTGACAGAATCGCTCTGTGTAGTGCTAGCAGAGGAAACCTGTGGGATAAACTATCAGCTGTTTTTTGATTTGCAATTATTAGTTCACCAGGCATGAGTGAATTGTGAAAAAATAATACAAAATGACTAGTCATAACAAAACCACATTAAAAGTATTAAAATATATACAGACGTGTGGTAGAGCAATTCAAAATAATCAGAAGTGCAAGGTTCAAACCATATCCATGTCACAGAATCTAAATTACTAGTCCATCTCACCTGAACTCATCCACAGTTATTTTATTTGACTAAAAACTAAAGCACATTCTGAAACTAAAGTGCCATCACATCAGTAACTATCCTGCCCTGATTCTTATTTTGGCCCCTATTTGTGGATATTTGAGAGCAACAGACACATTGAAAACAATGTGGACAAAAGTTCCACTACTTTAAAAAATCAATTCAGCTTCTTCAGACATGCCTTTATGCTGGAAATTATGCTTTGAATCAATCAATTTCTGGTGTGTAATCAATAAATAATCAATGTTGTTGTATTTTCCTTGATTTTCATACCCATGAATTCATTCATGTTTTACTATTTACTGATTTATGCTTGTTTTATTAATCCTCATCATGTATTTACTCATTACTGTTACTCATTTCTTTTTCCTTTTTTTTTTGGGGGGGGGGGGGGATTTTTGTTCAGATGTAATATTTGTAATGTCCTCCAAAAATACGTATGATATTGACATTTTTATGCATAAAGAAAATATCTTCTTTACTGGTGTTTTGTTAGATGTTGGACATCTTTTAACTACTGGCTGCGTAATAATTTTTCTCAAAATTAGTCATTAACAGTACTAGTTAATACTAGTCAATGTTCTTTTCCAATTACTGTTTTTGTAATATGTAAAATATGGACGTGTTTGTTTTGCTGTATTTGTTCTAAAGGCGTGAAAACCACGTCTAGCCACACATCTATTATTGTTTAACCCATCACTTGATTGGTCACGCTGACCTAGCCTGACCTGACCTATAGTCATTCCATCAACGTATGGCACAATGGATGAGTCTAGTTGACCTTTTCTTATATAAACACCAGTTTGGGAGGATGTAAGGGTTAGGTTCCTTCTTTCTGCTGTTTATTTTGCTTTTACTTTCTCCTTGCATTCTACTTGTACCTTACTTCGTTTGGGCTTCTTGGGATTCTTCATCCTTTTAGATAAAATAATACTCTACATTTTTGTATAAATTACTGAATAAGATAGATCTTAATTTTGTTTCTGGTTATAATTTTCATATTTACTTTATTGTTTTATTTTATTCATTTTCATATTTTTTTTCCTTATTTGAAAATGAATCTAACATTACTCATCTGCCTGGATCTCACTGTATCAGTTTCAAATCTATGAACACTGAGACTGCAAATTATGTTACAGCAAAACCTTGAAAAAACATGGGCTTGAAAAGATCATCACGGTGTCTCTGAGCATTTTTCTTACTCAGTAATACCAGGCTGTGTGGCTACTTAACATGGGAGTATACAGTATTACACAAGCAAAGAAACTGTGCCGTGTAACACATGATAATCTACTGGATTACCATCTGTGTCCTGGTTATACAGTTGTTACGAACACTGCTCTGAGACTTGGTTTAAGATCCAATCACAGTCTTTATTAAAGGTAATCCAAGACTAGTCAAAGGTGCAAACATGCAGAAATTAAGATAATCCAATCCAGGGTAAAAGTCAAACCACTAGGCAGAGGAACAAATCACCGGGCACAGGAACTAAGTAGGACATGCAGTAGTAACAGACTAGCAAGACCACACCAAGAATCCACAGGAAGACAAGAGGCTTGTTTGAGATGCGCCTCACCTGAAATGTAGGTGAGTGAAATAAGCGCAGTCAAGACAGACGGTTCTGAGCTCTGGAAGTGGAACAGATATCTATGAGATCGAAGGTGGATGTCGTATTATCACACTCACATGCTGTGTTGCTGATAAACATGATATAATTTCAGTTCTATTGCTTTTATATGAAAATAAATATAATGAACAAAACACTCAAAGTGCTTTCTATTTATTTCCATACGAAAGGCGTATTTATCATCTATTTTTACTTTAATACAAACACGTATTTAACAATCGCATATTTTACACAGAGAACGCACTGTCATAGTGTTTGGGAACATTCATACATAATTTAAACACATAATCACATAATATTAGATTCAAAAATAAAAGATTTTAAAAAAGAAGAAGAACATCACGGTTGTCTGAACCAAGAAAGAAAGATCTACTATTACAATACTACGATACTATTAGAAATAAAATTGTAACCATGCAGCCGTCAGGAACAGTAGAGGATCAAATAGTTTGTTATAGATCTCCTGAGGAACTATTCCACTCATTCTCTACTATAGAAGAGGAAGAATTTTGTAAAACTGTTAAATCATCTAAACCAACAACATGTATGTTAGACCCTATCCCATCTAAACTACTAAAAGAGGTGCTTCCAGATATCCTAGATCCTCTTCTAAATATTATAAACTCATCACTGTCATTAGGATATGTCCCCAAAAACTTCAAACAGGCTGTTATTAAGCCTCTCATTAAAAAAACACAACTTGACCCTAATCAATTGATTAATTACAGACCGATCTCAAATCTCCCTTTTCTATCAAAAATACTAGAGAAGGTAGTATCCTCACAATTATGTTCCTTTTTAGAGAAAAATAATATCTGTGAGGATTTCCAGTCAGGATTTAGACCTTATCACAGTACTGAAACCGCTCTCATTAGAGTAACAAATGACCTGCTCTTATCATCCGACCGTGGTTGTATCTCTCTTTTAGTGCTACTGGATCTTAGTGCTGCGTTTGATACTATTGACCACAGCATTCTTTTGAATAGACTCAAAAATTATGTTGGCATTAGCGGTAGTGCATTAGAATGGTTTAAATCGTACTTATCTGACCGCTATCATTTTGTAGCAATAAATGAAGAGGTATCGTATCGATCGCAAGTTCAGTATGGAGTACCTCAAGGCTCAGTACTAGGACCATTACTTTTTACACTTTACATGCTACCCTTAGGAGATATCATCAGGAAACATGGTGTTAGCTTTCACTGTTACGCTGATGATACTCAGCTTTATATTTCTTCAAGGCGAAACATACAAATTTGAAAAACTAATGGAATGCATAATTAATATTAAAAACTGGATGACAAGAAATTTCTTACTGCTAAATTCTGAAAAAACAGAGGTGTTAATTATTGGGCCTTAAACCTCAGCAAGTAATAACTTAAAACACAGCCTAATACTTGATGGCTGCTCTGTAAATTCATCATCATCAGTTAGGAACCTAGGTGTGTTATTTGATAGCAATCTTTCAAATTCAAATCCGTTAAAGGATTGTTAGGCTGCATTAATTAGGTCAACCGGAACCGGGAACACTTCCCATAACACCTGATGCACTCGCTGCATCATAAGAAAAATAGAATCTATGCTAATATTAGTCTGTCTCCTGCTTATTCCGAGGTCAGATCCATTGATCAGAGAAGAACTGACCCCCCGACTGAGCCTGGTTTCTCCCAAGTTTTTTTTTTTCTCCATCAGTGTCACAGATGGACTTTTGGTTCCTTGCCGCTGTCGCCTATGGCTTGCTCAGTTGGGGACAACAACTAAATTGGGGACAAACTATTTATTAATTTGGAACTATTGATTAATTTCCTCAAACTAAAATTGTTTACAGTTTCTGTTTGAATTATTGATATTACTTTCCCATTTGATACTGTAAAGTTGCTTTGACACAATTTGTATTGTAAAAAGCGCTATATAAATAAAGCTGACTTGACATGCCTGGACTAATCATCGTTCTGCGGGCGTTAACTAACCTATCGTTTTGCAACAGATCTGAGTTTTGGATGAGAAAGATTTACATTTTGACCAGTAAGATCATCTTACCAATATCTTATTAGCTAGAAAGCTTACTCAAATGTTGGAATCAGGTAATAAACATGTAAATAGATTCAGATTTTATTCATACAGATCTATCAGTAAGGACTGAAAAATACTTTTTTAAGTTATTGCAAGATTTTTTTTTTTTGTGCAGTATGTATTATAATTGTATGGTATGACGAATATTTATATTGAAAGAAATACATTGCAAATACAGTACAATCATTGAGTACATTACAATAATAACTTGAAACTCTTCTGGCAGTATATGTATGTATTAAATGTTAAATAACAAAACAGCTGCAGTTTAGAAGACAGGAAGTCAAAGACAGTGTGTAGCATTTTTATGCTGAAAAACAAAAAGCAGACAGATGCATTATTACTTCATATTATTTAAAACAGTTTTGTGCAGCACAAAGGAATGAAACAGAACGCACAGTCTCAAGACAAACTATAAACTTCATTGTTCATCTTAAGATAAATGTGCAATTTACAGTGAGATGCGTCCCAACCATCAGACACCCATCTGTCTTTTATTTCCACCTAGGTTACCTTTCATGACTTTTGATGATTTAATATTTTTTTATTATTCATGTTAAGCACTTTAAGAAAAATATTCTATTCTTTCTAGCTTGGTGTGTTTAAACCACATATGCCAGCACAAACCAGCAACTAAAAGAGAGAAAGAATGTATCCTATAGGAATAACCCTTCATAGCAGCTTTCGGTTTGTGGGAACAGTGCTTTTCCTGCTCCATCTGTATGCGGGACACGCAGGCGATGATGGAGGCGGCCCTGTGACGACACAATGTAATATCGAATGAGTCATTTTTTGCAGGTTCGTTTAAATACTCTTTTGCTGTGAGGAGAACGGTTTGATTTCGAAAATGTACAGTAACCTCTCAAAATCTTCATGTCGTGACCCCATTAAAGAAACATTATACAAATAATGAAACATTGCTCACCAATCCTTGAATATCAAATCTAAAAATGATCAGAAACGCAGAACATCCAGGTTCAAGTTTCCCTCGTTATATTCAATTCAATAATTCAATTCAGTTCAAATGAAGGCGTCACCAATCACAGTGTTCTTCTGTGAAATAAAGCCTGCAAGTGTGGAACAGTAGTGAAGAATACTAAAAATCGGGAAATATAATACTATTTGAGATTACATACAATATTCACTTTATTCACAAATCACAAAAAAAAAAAAAAATTAAAGGTCCTTTAAGCATCAGATCTGTTTGATGGGTGAATGGTGTTTCAAGACTATTTCCTGTAAAAAATAAAATAAAATAAAATAAAATGTACATCACAAATCACAAATCCATACACAAATGCATAAAGATATAGAGCAGATAAATGGGAACAGAAGTGCACAATTTAACATGAACCCTAGCACACGACACACACAACACAACAGTATAAGTGAGTTAAAGTAAGTAACAGCTATATACAATCAATTTGGTTTAACAAAATACAACCAGTAATTTTCAAGTCAGACAAAAATGTAACACTGTTTCTTCTAAATTAAAGTCAGTTGTCTGCATCTCAAAGAGAATTATTTCGAATTCATGAAACAGTAGAAGGTTTTGTATACAGTTTTGTGTTCAGTTATTACTTGCTCAACACCCGAAGGAACAGAAATATCATCATACACTTGTTTTCTGTTGGAAGACTACTTTTCAGCATCACAAGTCATATTGTGCAAAGCAAGAGATAAACAAAAGCTGTAGACATTCAGCACATTCCTTCATCCAAAGAGGTTAGATTTGGGTCTTAGGAGTTTTGGAGACTCTTCTGTAGTATCTTTCTCAAATCTATCAAGAAGAGAGGTGCTGTGAACTATCTGCGACCTCATGCGGATTTTATTGAGACTGGGTTTCATTTTAGTAAACGAAGACTTCCTGCGGAGAGATTTCTGTTTTGTCAAGCCGCTGCTGCCGTCCTCTTCGCTGCTGTTGTGGTTTTGAGGTTTTAGAGGTCTGAAGTTGGACTGAATAACTCTCGACAATCTCCAGCGACTGGCGTCTCCAGCATCCATGCCGTCTGCGTCAGACTCCACGCAGGCGCCCGCGATGTCCAGGATGTTGTGCGCAATGTCGCTCTTCAGGTACTGACACGCTTTCCTCCCGTTGTAATCTCGCGCCTCCACATCGGCGTCAAACGCTCCCACTAACAATTTGACGACCTCCAGATGATTGTGCATCGCAGCTAAATGCAGAGGCGTGTAACCCGCGCTGGAACGCGCGTTCAAGTTCAAAGTGACTTGCCGTTCTTTCGCAAAGTTGACCAGCATTACGATCAGTTCGTGTTTCCCGAGCTTTGCAGCCCAGTGCAGGCAGCTGAATCCCGTCACGAAGTCTTTCCTGGTTAGGAGGCTGGGATCTCTGACGAGCAGCCGGTGGAGACTCTCCCAGTGGCCGTCAGAGGCGCACATCATCCACTCGTGTTCCAGCGGCTCGAGCGTCACCGCAGCGGGCTCATAGTCGCTGTCGCCCCGCGGACAGTCTTTACATCTGCCCGAGAGATAAGCGTTGCGGCGAACCTGCGGCGAACTGCTCATCAGAGCCTCGACCAAATGTTTGCGGCTGTTTTTTGGCGTGTTGCTGACGGAGTCCGGCTGCTCTTCGTCTGTCAAATGATTGATCTGCCGAAGTCTCACACGCTGAGGTCTGTTTTCTTTCCCAGCCCCTTCCTGCGATTGGCCTTTCACCTCAGCCGTGTCGGTTGGATTTGTCTGTGAACATGCCGAATGACACACAGTCCCGTCGGACTCTCTCGCTGATACCTCGGGTCTTGGAGCTTTATCTGCCGCCTCTGACTGATTTCTTTTCATATTTGAAGCGGTTTTGTCCTCCGCCGCGCTGCTGCTGCTCGAGTGCCCCATGAGTTCAGATTCTGTCCTGCTGTTCACACCCTCTGAAAACTTGACAGAAATATCCGGCTGTGATTTTGCACCTCCCGCATTACCAGTTCCGTAACCTGAGCCAGGTAACATCCCTCCTTTTAATCCACTGTTGCTTTCAGAGGCCTCTGAGGACTTGTGCTTTCTGGCTTCCACCACATATTCTCCACGGGATTTGCGCTCATCGGCTGGACTATTTCTGTCACTCTTCTCGTTTGAACCCAATGATTTCCTAAATTTCTTTTTAAGGCAAACGTATTTCTCGCCATTTTCCTCTTTAACGTAAGCCACGCCGTCTACATACCGTTTAAAGGCTTCCTTTGCCACTTGTTTCAATGCAGGATCTTTGGGGATTGTCGTACGAAAATGATCCGTTAGATCCACATTTTTCACGCGCCCTCCTCTCTCCTTTATGAAATATAACACCGCTTCTTGGTTGCATTCGGTCGCCATCGGATTTATTCATAAGGCTTACGAAATAGTGTCTCGGTAAATCACGGAATCTATCACGGAAAAGGTAACAGAAATCTACCTAGATGACACCGATGTAAACGGACAATGCTGCGTCTGTCGTTCTTCCACCGTTAATCTGCTTGAGTCTCCTCCATCCCCCGCCGGCGGTGCTCGGTTTGTCCTGCAGGTGGAGCGCTGCGCTTCTCTGCTCAAGAATGAAACGCACGGATTGAGCAGTGATTCGTAACAGCAATGTGTTCTGTTGTCGTCTCATGAAAGATGCTTATTGTCGTCTCATGTTTGTAAGAAGCGTTTACGAACACGTTGAAGTGTTTTTGTCCTTTGATAAAATAGTGCTTTCCTAACAAAAAGTTTTATATAGGCCTATATAAAATAAAAGTAAATATAAATATTTACTTAATTATTTAACGATTCCAGAGTGTGCTGTTCTTAAAATGAATTCATAATCTTTTAAACAATGGCCATGTGCAAACACAGAAGCACAAAACACAGTGATGATGCTAAAGTGTGATCTGAACAAATACACTGGCTCACATCTTCAAAGTGAGTCTTTCTCACGTTTTTCTGAACTTTAATGTTACCGATCAACCAGGATGACTGCCATTACTTACAGATGTCTGTGATTGAAGTCCTGCAATTGATTCCCAATCTGGCAACCACCTCATCGCCCAACTGTTTGGATTCCATGAGAATCCTAACAGCCTTCTTCCATATTAGAAAAATGACCAAGATACCCGTTTCTGATGCAGAAAAGCTAGCTCATGCATTCAGGAGCTCAATTCCTGCATCCTCAAAAAAGCTAGCGTTTTTACCAGGTCAAAAACATATGATCATATCACCCCGATGCTATCTGTTAAGTTCTGTACTGATGATAAATAACATTTCTACTTATTTAACTGATCTTCTATTGGACTATAACCATAACACTCTTTAATGTCTCTACATTCTGGACTATTGAGAGTACAGAGGATATCAAAGACCACTAAAGGAGGTAAAGCTTTCTCTCATTTTGGAATAGCCTTCCTGATGATGTTCCGGGCTAAGACACACTCCATGAGCCACAAGGTTCAATACCACGTCACAGATTTTTTTTTTTTTTCCTCTTAACACAGTCACAACTGGCTTCTTGATTGTAATACATCTGAAACATGCAGTTTTTGTAAAATAGCTTTGAAACAATGTGTGTTGTAAAAAGTGCTATTCAAATAAATGTGAATTGAAATCAATGCCTGGTCCCACTATTCCTCCAGAGATCAGCACATACATTAATCAGACGAAGATTTTCAAACCCTCTACATGATGTCCATCAATCAATCTTTCAAATCACAATACACATCAACAGGACTGAGGTCTATTGTTTTGTTCCATCTGTGTGCAGCATATGGACACTTTTCACACAAAACCAAACACCTTTCCAAGAGATAAAAAAATACAAATGATTGGATTACGGCAGGCAGAAGAGGAAGTTTGTGTTGGATCTGATTACCTACTTCTGGTAACTCATTTTATTGCTCACCTCTTTGCATGAAGGCAAATTACTGAATTGCTGAAACTAAATAAATGAAAACCTATAGTTAATCTGAAAGTCATTAAAACATGAATTTAAACAAACTGTATATACAAAAACACCAGATTAATGAGCAAGATTTAGTGACCAGGTTTTAATTGAAACATTGGTGCAACATCATTTCAATGTCACATCACAGCATGACCTGTAATGTTCACAATATTTACAAAACTGCTGTTTAGGACATCTTAAAAAATCAAATGAAACAATAAGAAATTATGGACTTTAACAAACTAAGCCTAACAGCCACATCAAAGCTATCAGAAACAAACATAATCAAGTGCACAACATACTTTACAAAGTCGACTGCTGTAAAGTACATACTGGTGAGAAAATATATACTCAGATACGTATTAAAAAAAAAAAATTGACATCAGAAAGGTTTGTAATACCAGTCAGATACCAATCATAAAATAGCAAGCAAAGAGAATAAAATAAAAACGTACACACGCGCCCACACACACACACACACACACAGGGGAAATGAAAGAAAAGGACTCAAGAATTGAAATGGAAAATGTTTTGAGCAACACTGAGCACATGAACACAAAATGATTTTGACCTTGAACAGTAAGACTTTGAACACAGAGCCGCAGCATTGCACTGTCAACAGAGCCGACTTCACCAGCAGAGTCCGTCTGTTCATGGGGCTTCAACGCTTTTACCTCTGAAACGCCATTGCCGACAACATCTGCGCTGATATAGTTCTCAGTTCCACTGAATGGAAATATTGCACTTAATTTTGTAGTGAAATTTCTGTAAAGAACCACGACAGAAAACAGCCAATAGCTGATATTTCATCTGCTTTAGAGTTTCAAACGGATGCAAACTGACGAAAGCGTGTTTCACACAGCAATGTGCTGTAAAATCCCACACCTATCTATAGAGTTTACACACAAAAAAAATTCAATCAGCTTTTTGTATCGAGTTAGTGTTACGGGCAGATTTTTTGCAGTGTGCTTCAGTGATTCTGTACAACCTGCCCTGAGCCCAACGCTCACCTCTGACCTGTTCCTATGACCCCTGAACCACTATTTCCCCTCAGTCCTAACCCTTCTGATCAGATGTTGGTGAAAGTACAAGAGACACAGAGACGGAAACAAACTCCTCTCACTGCAGTGACATTTCCCATGAACTCCTCTTAGAACTTGAATCAGAATGATAGCAGGACTTTCCTGAGTCTGTATGAGATTCAACAAATCTACAGCTCATCAGTGTCTTCCCATAATGCGGCACTCAAACGCAACAACACATTATTAATGCGCTTGGTGCTTTTTGATGTCAACTGGCTGATGTTCTCGGACTGATTCTGACCCCTGACGTGTGGATGCAGCGCCAGAAGACAAAGTTTGCGGTTACTGACAGCATTTTCCCTGTCCCGTGTTACGAAGATAAAGTGATTGGTGTTTGGCCGGTCATGTGATCCCATGAGGCTCCTGATCCTCTTCATGAAGACTAAGTCTAATTTTATGACATTACTGATTTGACTGGAGGCTTCCATCATTAAGTGGGCAACAAAATGAAGATTTCCAAAAGTACTGTTCATTTCTTGATGAGTGAATCGCTAAAAGAGAGAAAATACTGAATGCAACTTGAAAGGCAAAGAAACACTGTGTTAACGGAATAATACTGAAGTGCGTGTGTGTACACAAGTATAAGGCTTTAGCGAGTATGTGCGCAGGGCCGTATTATTGCCAAGTTTTACCGAACATGTCAAATAAACAGGGAGTCCATACATCATTTATAACACATATTATTAGGCCCCTAGTTTTCCTCTTTGTTGGCCATTACAGTATGAAACCTCATAAACCAGTGCTGTCTAACTCAATCAAATACCACAAAACCACCAAGGAGAGACCAACTTAACCGTATAAAAGACAGAAAATACAGCAAAATGACACGGGACAATTATAAACATATTCATGTATTAGTGTTTAGTGCTGGAAGACCTGAACTATATATAGAAGCCCACGAGCTCGAGTCAAAACCGCATCTGACCCATTCAGCTGGTGAAGTCCACTCTGACACACACACACACACACACACACACACACACACACACACACACTCAAAATACAACTCAAACTGAAGCTTAGAAAAGTCTCAGATTGACTCTTATTCATTGTAATGTCACAGAGCCTTATGGGCCAATGAGACATTTCTGCTTTGTGTTTTGTACAGCTGAAGATAAAGTGTGCATTGAGTTGGCTTGTACATGTCATTATCCTACAGTATTTACACTTCTTCCCATGTTTTTACCATGAAATTTCTGTATTGTCTATATACACATTGAAAACATATCAGAAATATTTGGACTGTCTGTTTTTAAATGCAGTATTTTTTGTCTGTTTTTTTGTTTGTTTGTTTTTTGATATTTTTCCTTGTACACTAGAAAAAAATAGTTCTTCAGCAAGTATTTGCTGCCTTTTCTAATTGGCTGATCCAGCACCTGTCAGTCACTGGATGAGGGCGGGGCCACGATGAGCCGTCTGCTAGAGTGTAGCACCACGATCAGAGAGAGAGAGAGAAAGAGGGAAAGAGGAGGAAAGAGAGAGACACTGACGCTGCTGTTATCTGGAGATCTTCCTCCTCTTGGGTTTGGGCAGTTTGACTTGACGATCCTGGTGAACCTGCAGATCAACAGACAACAGCTTCACTGTATCATCCCTCCATCCAATCAGAACAGTGTATGAGGAGCTCCATAAGGTGTGTGTGTGTGTGTGTGTGTGTGTGTGTGTGTGTGTGAAAAACTCACAGTTCCAGACATCTTGTCCAACTCACTCATGGCCTCATGAATCGCAGCTTCTAAATGATGATTCAGCTTTCCCGCCCTGCGAAAGAGAGACACAAGACTCATTAATAACACACCTTCACCAAAACCAAAGAACAATTGAACCAAACTGCTGCACAATAATATGAGCGCTCAGAAAGAAACATGAAAGAGCAGAACATTAATGACTTGTGGCTTAGTCTATGTATCATTTCATTGCTAGATGATTTGGTTTCCTCTCAACATTTCACTGCCGACGGAGTTTTTCATTGACTGGGGATCAAAGAGATTAACAAGATTTCTAGATTTAATGCAATATTTCCTTCCATTTTCATGGTTCAAAGTGTATTAAAAGAAACAAACATACAGTAGTAATGAAAAAAAAAGAGTGACAATCAACTTACAAACACTATATTAAATGTTTAATTTCAGTACTTGATAAATGTAAGATTATTCCTGACAAAAGTGTAAAAAAAAAAAAACACATCCATTAGAGAACTATGAGTAAAAGTTTTTTTTACTGGCCAAATAACCTTGTGTCAATAAAAAAAATTCTGTAACGCTATTTTGAAAGAATATGTATTGTGACAATCACTACACAAATAACCGTGAATAGAACTTTTCATCTAAATCCTGTATTTACTGAAGGGAGAATCAGGAAATGTTATTATAAAGACGAGCTTGTGCGAGAATCTTGGATCAGCTGTAGTGTCTGAATTAGTCTGTTATCATGATAAAAATTGACTTACTATGTTTCTTTCCCTTACAACACAGCTCTGTGGAATACTGGAATCTGATTGGTCAGTCATGTTATTCCTCAAACCGGTAAAAGCTGATAACACCTGCTCACCCGGGGAACTGAAGTCAGTGCTATACGCTTGCTAGGAACAGTTTTTCTTTTTGGAAACGTTTGCTTTTGGTTAGCTAACAAAAATTAAAACTCAAATCAGTATTGTGTGTACAATTATTTAATTATGTCAAGGTTTAATTATCTCAAGGTAACGATGCAGTTTTGGTTCCTTGCTGCTGTGGCCTATGGCTTGCTCAGTTGAGGACACTTAATTTTCAGCGATATTGTTTACTAATTGAACTGAGCAGGAAGATAACATCACTAAATTCAATGATGAATTCCCTTTAACTGAAAATTGTTTACGGTTTCTTTTTGCATTATTGACACACTACATTCCTATTTGATACTGTAAAGTTGCTTTGACACAATCTGTATTGTAAAAAGCGCTATATCAATAAAGGCGACTTGACTTGTCATCTTGGTATGGCGTATACACTCGTTTAATACAAATACAGCCGCTGCCATTTTGAGACGACTGTTTTGTGCACTCTAATCAATTATACGACAGCGAACAAACTGATACGATTTTAAACATCCTAAACCAACATCTTCTATGGGCATCATTGTTTATGGGGTGAAATGCTGTGTAATAAGTGGTATGACTGTTTCCCTAACCCTAAGTGTCTGTCTAGTTTGAACTTCACACTTGGTGGCAACTGCTTTCTTCACAGAAGCTTTGCATTCAAATATTTCAACTCAAATCTATATTTTGTTATTTACTTCTGTGGCAAGTAGCTGTGAAATAAGCAGGATATCCAGCCAGTTGTTAGCACAGAATAAACCCCTCTGGGTGATACAAGACCCCTTCTTGTCTGCACTAACAACCAGCTGAAGTACATTATCCCTGCCCAAACAACCAAACGGGCAACGTGTCGCCTGCCCCTCGATAGCCTCCTCTTGCTGGAGTGCGTCGAAAGACGATGATCTTGTATCAACAATAGCCAAAGATATTGTCAAAAACATCAATTACTGGAACTATTCACAGCATTTGGCATTTCCAATGAATGCAGACCTGTTACATTCTTATTTTTATTAGGGCAAATTACTTCTATTAAATTAAAATGACAATAAATTTGTCCTGAAATAATTACCACATAACTGATGTGCTGCAAGGATAACAAAAGATTAGGCTATTTACTCTTCCGGTAAAATGTTGTTTAAAAAGGTCTTTTAAAACGGTTATAAAATCATACAAAGGATTATAGACCTATAATCAAAATATTAACACTGCAGTCAATGACATAAAAAGCTTTTATTTCAAGCATCGACTTTTCCAAAACAACCTGTTTAACACTAAATGCGTTTCTTCACTTTTTTTTTTTCACTATGTACAGGCCACAAGAGAAAAAATGTAGGGAATAAATGGAAACAGCTAGGCTATATACCGTTATCAGCACATGTTGAAGTAGATTCATCTCTGAGAGAATATGCGGCGTCAGATGGCGAAAGCTCTGTCATTCCGCTTTTACTTTCACTTTCTGCATAGTGAATTGACCGAGACGTTCACCGGCATAAAGTTTGCTTGTGCGGTATCCATTGGCTTTCCTTCGTGGTTTAAAATGAAAATACTTCCAACATTGCGACACACAGAACCCCATACCGAACCGAACCGCGACACCGCTGTGTCGTATCAAACTGTGAATTTCGCGAACCGTTACACCCCTACTTATACATGTTTCTAGACTGCGTGTCAGTTGGGATAAATCTGAGATTTTTGAAACTTTTCTTCCACTTGTACATGTGAGCGTTTTAGGATCCCTGTGTTACAGAGAAACTTACTTCCTGTTTTTTTTGCTGGCTCTGTCCAGCACCTGAAGATCCTGTGTTAGTGTTTTCAGCTGCTCCGGTTCCACCTACAAAGAGTTCAAACAGCAGATCAGTTATCTGCAATGTTTACTACTTTGGCTTAAATGTTTGAACTCAGAAAGCCCTGACAATCCAGACAATCACTGACAAGTTTGAATTCACAGATCGGCCCACCAAAACCACCGACACAAATGACACATGACGCATTTTCCCGCCAGACTGACTTTTGCTTCAAGGGCGTAAAGACAGGAAGTCTCTTACCTTGGCCTGTTCTGACAGCTGCATGCTGGGATTGTGGCCATGATCTTCTCCCATCAGTTTGTTAGGCCAGGGAGGGAAGCCTTTGATGGGCCAGACCAGTTCGCCCACGTTGAAGGCCCTGGGCCTGTAGTGCAGCAGCTCGGCCGAAGGAGAGTCGGGGTGCCGCAGCTCCTCCTCGCTGCTGAGACTCTTGGTGTCCGAAGGGCTGGGCGCGCAGTGTCCGTTAAAGTGCCCGTTGAAGTGAGTGTAGTCTTTGAGCAGCGGCCCTTCCAAGCTGGTGGAGGAGCCGGGCGACTGGTCGTCTCCCGTGAGCGGCTCCCCGTATCCGCCGCGAGGCAGAGCGCCGTTGAGCTGAGAGCAGCGCTCCGTGGGCTCCGGCCGCTCTCTCGCGCGGTGGTTGAACCGCAGGTTAGCGTTGTCGTCCGTCTGAGCGTCGGAGGGCTCGTGAGTCTGGGTCGGCGTCTCCGGCGGACACTCCGTGGCGGTTTTTCTCTCTCCTTTGCTAGCGCACGGACTGCTGCGCACCTGGGTGGAGCACTCCAGAAACTCCTCGCCTCTCCAGTGAGCGTGGTTGTGCTCGTCCCACTGCGGGCGGGGCGTGGCGGCGCTAGGAGAGCGGAAATACTCGTGCGCGTCCGCGCCGTCGGGCGTGTTCTTGCCGTGCTCCGAGCTTCTGCGCGCGTGGTTCGGCAGCGGCGGCCGGCCGCGCAGGAGCTGCGTCTCCGTCCCCTCGGAGCCGCGCGGGGCGTGAATGACCGCGTTAACGGCGTGAGGTAGGCTGAGCGGCTGGCCGATGGAGGCGGTGAAGGCACTCATGGCGCTGAGCGCGGGGACGGGGCTCGCCTGCGTGCTGCCGCTGACGCCGGTGGTGATGGTCACGTGCATGCCTTTGCCGGCGGCGTCCACCACCGCTCTGTAGATCGCATCCACCGAACTCTGGCCTCCGGACGCTCCCGCCACGGAAACGTCACCCTGCCCCTGCAGCTTCTGCGGAGCCTCTCGGTACAGGCCCGCGTCTCCGGAATGAGAGGTCATAGCAGGCTGGCCGCCGTCAGGCATGCAGCCCTGAACAAACAACAAAAAGCACACAAACAAAAGCATGTCATTTAGAGCAGGCCAGCTACAGTCAAAGAAAGGACTCGTTTTACTGGACCGAGTGAGTCACCTGATAATCCTGGTACAGGCAAGGCAAGCTGTTAGAGTTGGGAACGTTGCTGTCTGTAAAAGGAGCCGTCGCGAAGGAATGCCTCTGGCTCGGATAAGCGGAGACCCCGTGCATGGCCTGCAGAGCCGGGTGCAGCTGCTGCTGCTGGTGGTGGTGATGATGATGATGATGATGATGATGAGGGTGGTACATGTGCCCCGCTGCCACCATCACGCCGCTCATCTGAGGAGTGTTCCCGACGCTGCAGCTCAGCGACGCCACGTCACCTAAACGTCAGCAGAAGCACAACAGTGTCACCGGGCCATCCACAAATACGACTATACAGCCTGAACTGGTTAGCACAGAGGAAATAACATTTTCAAAAGAACACAAGCAGGAAAAACTAAAATACTTGTCAAATGAAGCGAAAGAAATGAGATATTCTGCCATATTCAATTTCGCATTTTTATTGTGCTGCTACAGATAGTATGTATTGAGACCCCAGCGATCCTTGCTCCGTCCAGACGGTTCAAGTTGGAACTGATCGACATACAGCGCCGTCGTGCTACAGGTGTCCCGAGTCCAATCATAAAACAGGCAAAAACACCAAAAGTAAAGCTCAAAAAAATTTATCTCATTGCTGAAAAATGTCCTTAAATTGGAATTTACCTTTGTTTAAGGGACCACGATTACTAGGGATGTGCCAATTTATATGTTATTTTTAAACATACAAAAGATCTAAATTTATACCTACATGAAGATGAAGACTCGAAGGATAAACAGTATTAGTTCTACTACTATACGTTTATGGAGATGAGAACAAAAAACTTTTCCGGAACAGCTATCCGTGTGGACCGTTATTATTGCAGAGCGCATATTTAAGCAGCCTAACCTCTCAGCTCGGTTCGCTGGTGGATTCACTATATCATTATACGAGTGAGAGCGGCGCCGGCGCGTCCAGTTGTATGTGAACACAATTGGATGCTCTCCCTCTCTCTCAGATACCACAAATGTGTGTTATGAAGTGTGTGAGCAGTGGACCGGCAGAAACATAAATCTGTACCTATGGCATAGACGACGAAACGAAACCTCGTCAGAGCCGTAATGCGGTGCAGTAGTGTGCAGTATGTGTGCTTGCCGCGTATCTACATTTGAAATAATGAACTTGAGCGCACAAAAGACGCTATGTGAATGGCTATTTTTCCCTGCATGTCATGTGAGGGGCTCTGTTTTTATGATGAGAGGAGAGGAAATGATGAGCACTCCAGGTACATTTTGAAATATACCAGGTTTATATAGCATATAGCCTATACACATTTATCTATAGCTTATATTGATATGCAGTTGGTTTACACACAGTGTAAGCTTTTAATAAGTCGAAGAAGAAAAGGATTAATTTATGTTAAATTTGATTTACAAAGCATTTGTTCTGTTTTCTAACAGCTTGGACTTGCACTTAACCTTTTCACAGGCATTTTGTTTTTTTAGTTAGGCTGATAGGCAATATATTGAATATCGCGATAATCACTGTTTCGCGATTCTATCGTTATCGTGAGCCATGTATTGTGATATTATCGTATCATGAGATACTCTGCGATTCCCATCCCTAATGATCACTATACAGGTCCTTCTCAAAAAATTAGCATATTGTGATAAAGTTCATTATTTTCTGTAATGTACTGATAAACATTAGACTTTTATATATTTTAGATTCATTACACACAACTGAAGTAGTTCAAGCCTTTTTTTTGTTTTAATATTGATGATTTTGGCATACAGCTCATGAAAACCCAAAATTCCTATCTCAAAATATTAGCATATTTCATCCGACCAATAAAAGAAAAGTGTTTTTAATACAAAAAAAGTCAACCTTCAAATAATTATGTTCAGTTATGCACTCAATACTTGGTCGGGAATCCTTTTGCAGAAATGACTGCTTCGATGCGGCGTGGCATGGAGGCAATCAGCCTGTGGCACTGCTGAGGTGTTATGGAGGCCCAGGATGCTTCGATAGCGGCCTTAAGCTCATCCAGAGTGTTGGGTCTTGCGTCTCTCAACTTTCTCTTCACAATATCCCACAGATTCTCTATGGGGTTCAGGTCAGGAGAGTTGGCAGGCCAATTGAGCACAGTAATACCATGGTCAGTAAACCATTTACCAGTGGTTTTGGCACTGTGAGCAGGTGCCAGGTCGTGCTGAAAAATGAAATCTTCATCTCCATAAAGCTTTTCAGCAGATGGAAGCATGAAGTGCTCCAAAATCTCCTGATAGCTAGCTGCATTGACCCTGCCCTTGATAAAACACAGTGGACCAACACCAGCAGCTGACATGGCACCCCAGACCATCACTGACTGTGGGTACTTGACACTGGACTTCAGGCATTTTGGCATTTCCCTCTCCCCAGTCTTCCTCCAGACTCTGGCACCTTGATTTCTGAATGACGTGCAAAATTTGCTTTCATCCAAAAAAAGTACTTTGGACCACTGAGCAACAGTCCAGTGCTGCTTCTCTGTAGCCCAGGTCAGGCGCTTCTGCCGCCGTTTCTGGTTCAAAAGTGGCTTGACCTGGGGAACGCGGCACCTGTAGCCCATTTCCTGCACATGCCTGTACACAGTGGCTCTGGATGTTTCTACTCCAGACTCAGTCCACTGCTTCCGCAGGTCCCCCTCTCGTTGTGCAGCGTTTTCTGCCACACTTTTTCCTTCCCACAGACTTCCCACTGAGGTGCCTTGATACAGCACTCTGGGAACAGCCTATTCGTTCAGAAATTTCTTTCTGTGTCTTACCCTCTTGCTTGAGGGTGTCAATGATGGCCTTCTGGACAGCAGTCAGGTCGGCAGTCTTACCCATGATTGCGGTTTTGAGTAATGAACCAGGCTGGGAGTTTTTAAAAGCCTCAGGAATCTTTTGCAGGTGTTTAGAGTTAATTAGTTGATTCAGATGATTAGGTTAATAGCTCGTTTAGAGAACCTTTTCATGATATGCAAATTTTTTGAGATAGGAATTTTGGGTTTTCATGAGCTGTATGCCAAAATCATCAATATTAAAACAAAAAAAAGGCTTGAACTACTTCAGTTGTGTGTAATGAATCTAAAATATATGAAAGTCTAATGTTTATCAGTACATTACAGAAAATAATTAACTTTATCACAATATGCTAATTTTTTTAAAAGGACCTGTATATATATTTTTTTTTTACTTATTTAACTGGATGGCAGCCCTAGTTAAAAAATCTGCAATGTCTAAAAAAAAATAATAATAATACAACTGCAGGATGTAAACAATATTACAATTTTAGCATAAGGACTAGTATGAAAGAATTGATTTCTAATCTTCTGTGTCACAATTTACACATCATGCTACTAAAGCCACTAAAACTAAAAAGCAGCCACATGTAAGCAGCACATACATAAAGGCTCTTAAACGAGTGAAACAATAGCTCAATATCCCACAGTCCTCCAGATCCACTGTCCCTTCAGCTGAGCTCCAGCCCGGATCAACAGCTGCTGCTGAAGTTTATATAAATCAGCATGTTTATTGTGAGCGTGTGTAGTTTGCTGAGCTGCGGATCAGTGTGTCAAACCCTGTGCTGGATGATAAAAGTGTGTGTCGCACAATGAACGCTTACACATGATGTGTGTTCTGTGTGCTGCTTTTAAAGGTTTAATCAAGCTTAAAATACACGCCGAACTCCTGCACATCCACCGAAATGAAACGCATGTGTCGTGTTGCATAATGAATGCTGTGCGTGTCACAGAATGACGGCCAGCGCGGACAGTGTGTGTGTGTGTGTGTGTGTGTGTGTGAGAGATCTACTGTTGCCAGCGGCTGCTGGGGAGGTTGCCATGGAGACAGCAGTGAGATGACTGGTAGTGCTTTCCAAGGTATGATTCACACACACACACACACACACACACACACACACAACTGAACAGGTCAGGAAGACGATGTGTGTGCACAGGGTATAACGCACAGGTTTTTAAGTGCAAGTGCTCCAACCAAGAACTTTGAAAAAGGTGTTAAGCAGAACATGCTATCACTGCATCTGTCAGTTTTAGAAGAAAAAAAAAAATGAAACAAAAACTGCAAGTATGCAATTTACATGCATACATTTCAGGACACAACTTTTTTTTTCTTTTTACCCTGCTCTTCTTACAGTCTAACTAATTATTGAATTTGTATTGTAAGTATGTTATTATTATGACACATTATGATGAGCTGACAGCAGGTAATCTTCTCTCCAATGTAATTAGCTTGGAAAGATTGACTTAATGACTGAGATTTGAACACTTTTCAAAGGTCTCTCAATGATCAAAAGATGTTGCACACATCAGCAGAAACCGCTCACATGAACAGGTGACGATTTGACTCAGAGCTGGGATGCGTCTCCAAAAAATTACTGGCAGAAAATCCTGCTTGTTGTTTAAGCAAGATTAAACAATCATGGAAAAGGCCGGTTCTGCCTCCGGGGTTAAGCCATTTTTACCCACGATTTAGTGTGATTATAAGAAATGATTTGGTGGCCTTACGAATTTAAGCAGTCGTTTAGCATATGGCTTTATCAATATCAACTTAAGTTATATAGCGCTAAAATAGTAATGTCTAAAAGGTGTTTGTGTGTGACTATATTCAGTATATGTGACCCTGGACCACAAAACCAGTCGTAATGCAGAGTTCACGCTGCATGATTTTAAAAGTCATCGGATCGCCGTTGTTTTCACACTGCATGACTATCTGGGGCAGCACTCGGTTGCTGCTGTGTTCACATTACAGCACGACGGATCGGCGACAGGAGATTACACACCGCATGACCTGACAATAGGAAGAATCGCAGACAACGCTGTCTGATCCGCAAACTAAAGCCAAACGCACACGAGAAGCGATCAGGAAATAACGCAAGATCACGCTGATATTGGGATCTATGGTCCTCCCCGGACACAAAATAATTAACAAAAATAACTTAGATGTTAACAACATATTCTGCTGGGAAAATGTTATGTACATAATAAGCACCTGAAAATGAAACCAACGTTTTGTGCATTTTACAATGAGATTAGCCTATTTCTTTTAGCCTACAAAAGCCCTCATACTGATAAAAAAGGAAAAATGCTATAAATCTTTTGCCCTTTATAGAAGATTATTTAAAGCAAAAACCCTAGCCCCCTGTTATGTTTAGTTTAATTTTTTATTATACACATATTCGTATTGATTCGTATCTACATTTGAAAAATAAAAGGGCTTAAAGAGTTTGAAATATAATGTACACCAGGATGTGAGGGTAAATTTGTTACAGTTTTATTCTCTTTTCCTCGCTGTTATTCATTTTTAAATTGCTTAAATGCATTAAATCGCATTTTACTTTCACTTTTGAATTAGTGGCATTTCAGCATCTATTCATAAACAACAACAAAACAGTATGACAAACTCAAACGTTCAAATGTTTGTATATATTAGAGATAGCATGCTTAACATATTAACAAAACGAATACAAATACACCATGCTATATAGGCCTAATAAAATAAATAACTTAGACAAATGTTAAATAAAATCAGCACAGTGGAACCAAATAAATAGGAAACGAATGTTAAAAAAAGCTTCCAAAATCACCTTCGATAAACCGCAAAAAAAAAAAAAAAAAAAAAAAATAATATATATATATATATATATATATATATCCCTGAACTTCCTGCTGTCCTGTATCTTGCTCTCTCATTGGCTGTAGGTCATCGCCGCTGAATGTTTCAGTTAGAGCTCATTTCACACAGCAGGATTCTCTCAGATCGCGTCTTTGGTAATTCACACTGTGTGACTGTCACTCGCGTGAACGAGCGCCAATTTGCCTCAGATTTTGGGAATTTGTCTGCGATTTCGCAAAACCTGCCGGCGACTGAAATTCAGGCTCAAAATCATACAGTGTGAACTCAGCATAAGATTTATACATCATCTGAAAGCTGAATAAATAAGCTTTCCATTTATGTATGTAACTATATTTGGCCAAGATACAACCATTTGAAAAATCTAGATTCTGAGAGTGCAAATCTAAATATTGAGAAAATCGTTCTTAGGAATGCATATTACAAATCAAAAATTAGGATTTGATATATTTACGGAAGGAAATTTACAAAATATCTTCATGGAACACGATCTTAATATCCTAATGATTTTTAATATAAAAGAAAAATCGATAATTTTGACCCATACATTGTATTTTTGGCTATTGCTACAAATATACCTGTGCTACTTAGGACTGGTTTTGTGCTCCAGGGTCACATATATATCAGCTCCAGCAACTCACACATACTGTATTATAAAACAAACAAACATTCAATATAACATAAGAACATTAATGGTTCGTCACAAAACATGAAAATCGGTCATTGCTTTTAAGCTACGTAAATGACTGCTTCCAAATCACTAGAACCATTCATTTTCCTCTGGCCTTGAAACCTAGAACCATGTGCGCTGGGGCGGGCGATCTTACATCACCATACTAGAAATTTTATTTCAATTGAAATGTTATTATAATTATGCATGTCTGAAATTAGGGCGTCATGATGCCAGCATCTTAGAGAGCAGTGAAATGCCGCAATTCTCAATACCAATATCAGGTCAATTTCAGATCACTATTTGGTCTAACAAACATCAACAGGGAGCAGAGCGCTCGATGTTCTCCTCACCTGCGTCGCTCATGGGCTGCGAGCAGCCGGCGTCAGTAGGCAGCATGCAGTTGACGTTCGGCTGGAGGCGCTGCTGAAAGCGAGCGCTCGCGTGTCCCATCACGTGGTTCCCGAGAGGAAGCTGTCCGCTTTGGTTGACGGGTCCGCGGTTTCCCATCGCCTGCATCTGATTCATCGCGCCCGGATACTGGCCCTGGGCCGCGTGCGCCGCAGACTCCACGCCGGGGCAGAGCATGGCCTCCGTCTGTCCGTGCAGCCGCTGCTGGACCTGCGCGCTCTGAGGCGCCGCCCCCGACGCCACGACCCCCTCGACGAAGTGCGCGCGGCCGGGACTCGCCAGGCCCGGGTTTCTGCCCCGCCCCACGTGGGAGCTGTGGTTGCTCAGAGACTGGAGCAACTGAGCCATCGACGTATTGGAGGGCAGTCGGGAGGCTTTTCTCATCTGCTCCGCCGAAGGACAGGGCGCCCTCATGCCGGCCACGTTGAAGAAAGCGTTGTCGTGGTTGGCCGCGGCCGGAGGATGCTTGCGCTTGCGGAGAGGGTCGCGCTGCTGCGCCATGAGCTTGTCCCGAAGCGCCGCCCGTCCGCTCTGGCCCTCGCCGCCGGGCATCATCATGGCGGGGTTGGGTGGCAACATGGGGTTTAGAGTATTGTGGCCTTCGACAGCCCTGCTGGCGTCAGGACAGGAGAGCCCAGCGGACGCCCCCGCGCTCGCCGCCGAAGCCGCCCCGCCGAGCTTGTTTTGATTTGCTAGCTGTGCTTTGGCGGCCGCTGAGAGGAGACTGCTGGCAGGGAAAGAGGCAGCGTTGTGTTGGTTAAGGATCTGGTTCAGTGGCATTCCCAAAAGGCCCGGGTGCTCCTTCTGCGGGGCGGCGCCACCCGAGGCGGGCGGATACATGGGATTGTGCTGACCGCTCATCCCGGCCAGCAGCTGGGTGGGCATTTCTTTGTACTGGTGAAGGCCGTCCGCTTTGCCGGATGGGCTGGAAGGCAAAGCGGGTCGGGGCGAACTCATGGAGGACCTGGGCGAGCGCGGCGGGACCTTCATGCTGCCGCACGGGGGAACGGCGAAGCCGCCCTGCTCGGAGGAGGTGGACGAGGAGCGGGAGCGCTGCGGGGACGCCTCCACGCGGCCCAAGGCCGGCCCGGACACGTGCGCGGGAGAGGTGACGGGCGACGGGGAGATGGAGTGCTGAGTCCTCTGCGTGTGACCCACGGGCCCCGGCTTCACCGTGGGCAAAGGCAGGTTGCTCGGCAGCGGGACGATGGCGGGAGGGATGTTTACATTCATCATTGGTACCTGAGAGTGGGCGCTGGGCTGGAAAGCAGAGGGGTTGGGTTTGCTGGGAATAGGGTCCAGGATGCCAAGAGGGTCCTTCTCGGAGCTCAGCTGCTTGTTCTGCAGCGCGCAGGGAGGCGGCAGCGGCGGGGCGGGGGCGGACGGGGCCTTGTGGTGAAACGCAGTCCTGCTCGAGTCCATGCCGGGCGGGTAGTTGCACAGGGGCTTTTTCATGATGGGGCTCTTGTTGGGGACCGGGGGGGACAGAGGCACGTTAGTCCTTCCGGCCATGACGCAGGACGACTGGGCGGCGGGCGAGCCGTGCATCATGACCCCGGGAGAAGACAAAGGGATGCGGCCGTGGATGGCGCCGGGACTGGCGGTCCCCTGGAAGCCACAGGGGTTGTTGCGCACAAACCCATCGGGACTGCCTATAGCGTCCGTTCGCGGGGACAGAGACCCGTCCCCGAAAGCTTGCGAGGGAGGGCTCAGCATGCCTCCGTGCCCGCTGCGGTACGGGGACTTGGGCCCCAGCTCGCCGCCGGCCAGCCTCTGCCGGGAGTACGCCGAGAAAACGTCCTGCTGCTGCGGGCCGCACAGATCCGGAGAGAAGTGCCGCTGCCCCGCCGCCATCATCGCCTTGAACGGGTTCTTACATTCTGGCTGGCCCTCGTGGGTCTTATTCCTTATTGCTCGAGGCTGTGCAGCAGGGGTCACGGAGGTCACACCTGCAGGAAGAGAGAGAGAGCCGCCGTCAATCATTTCGGCTGCAGAAAGGGATGCGACTGCTCGTTTAGGGTATTTGACCTGGTTAGGTTATTTGCCATAAAAAGGTCATACTATGGCATTTGTTTTATTTACCAATAAGTTAGCATTACTTCATTTACAGCAAAGGAACTAGGGCTGGGCAAAAAAGATTTTTTGGCTAATTGTTTTTTAAATGACATTGATTTAATATCAGTTCTCAAAAAACATTTAAAACGAGATCTGATCAATGTGAATCTCATCACTGGTCTTCTCCACTAGATGTCACCCTCTTATTTACCTATATGCGGGATTTGAAATCCGCAGAAGCATTTGTCATCACGCTTAAAGGCGCCATGATTAGGCGTCTCTCTATATGACGAAATGAACGCACAATATCATCTCCAGTTGCTCTTAGAGTCACTTCATTAGCCTTTTACTGTTTAATTTAAGAAAACTAGCGTCATATCACATTCACAGCAGCTGCAAGTGAATCGGATAGATTCAAGAGCTAGTGAATCAAATCGAATTGGGACATCTGAATCGAAACCCAGCCCTAAGAGGAACCACTGCTGTGATGCACAGTAAAATTCAGCAAATAATGAGGGGTGAAAAAATATGCACAAGCTTATAACAGGGCTTAGAAAAGGTGCCATACTTGTGCCTCCACCGGGACTGGTGAGCGTCAGGGAAGGAGGCGGCAGCTCCATGCTCTTATGCAGCGTCGCCACTGCGATAAGCTTCCTCTTGTGGATGCAAAGCTTCGTAACATCCTCGTCGGCCTTCACGTCCTCCGCAGTCCTCTGCTTTACCACCGCACCAGGATCAAAATTGAAAACCTGAGAAAACAGACATTTCAGTCCAAGACCTGAGTGTCAGCATAAAGTCACAGTTAGCTTTGTTTCATTGATCTGATATTTAGAGGTGACACCACACCGATTGCATGCAGTTTACCCCACATCCAAACAGGCACTTTCACTTAATAGTATGAATGAAACGAATAATATGCTGGAATAAGCAGTATCTATGAAAGAGCAGTCTCAAAATACCCTGTCCTACACTTCCTAATAAAATTGAGCATTGAAGCCCGGGGACTCTTCACCATCACATGAGCTCAAAGAGAATCATCCTATACGGCAGAGATGGTTAACATTACAGGTCAGCATTATAACAACATTTTAAATCAGACTACAGTGACTTTTTATGGGTTACATGATTACATAATGTAACACATTACGTTACTGACCACAATTATTGTCATGTAATCTGGAATCAGTAATGGGTTACAATTTGTAAGTAATCTACCCAGCTCTGACCGAAGCCAAACGAATGAGTGTCACGGTGGGGTTTAACTTGAATAAACAGGTTACTTCCTATTACATGAATTAAATAAGCACAGACTGTAGGTGTCAGCCTTGAGTGACTGTAATGCCGCTTAAACCCAGAAATAATATCTTACTGCTGATAATCCAGTACGCTGAATCAGAAAATACTGTGCTGAATCCTTCCTTCAGAGACTGTTGTTAATTTCTTGTGTTACTGACACTTGTGGCATGACACATAACTACAGAATATTCACAATGAGAATTCTTAGTTGCTGGATTTATCAATTTATCTTCTTGGAATTGATTAATTTTGCGGTTATGTAACACTGACCAGAGCGTGAGCCCTGAAGCTCAGACCTAAAATCATCATTTACACCGTGCAATGCATAGCATACGATGACTGAATCTGAATCATTCATGTTGTGTTCCAGGGCTCTAGACTGGACCATTTTTTAAGATGTTCAAATCTGACGTGGTCGCATTTGTGCGAACGCATGTTCTGTTCTGCTCCATACGGCGCGTGCTGCAGAGACGCAGCGGCTGTCAGATATCTCTGATTACATGAAGACACCGAGAAGTGCTTTCAGTGAGCGCTTCGGTTGTAGAGCTTATTTATACGCGCCGCGTCAGCACGAGCAGAAAACAATGATGCGAATACTGAAGAAACAATGGAGGAAGGAGGATTTGGATTTTTTAAAGCAGAGAAGGTGAACATGTTTGTTTCCCCAAGAAAACCAACAAGCACAGTCACCGTCAGCCGTCATTTCATTTTAATTTTCTTTTTGTTTTATCTAGCAAACAAAAAAAAAACTTTATTTAGCCGTTTACCTCACGTTACGCTATGAAGGTGCTCTTAAATTTGATTTATTTGATTACACGGTGTCTGCTCAACTTTCTGTTATTTTATTAGTCAATACACAATACAGCATTATTCATTTTTGTTAATAAACATAAGCTAGGTTATCATTGTAGCGTACGGTTTTATTGTTGTCGTGCGTTTCATTAAGAATAACAATAAATCATCTTATCATCATATCCATAAAATCTAGTTTAGTGTGGGGAAGGTAACGAATATCAATAGACTTTTAATACTTTATTCAAAATAAACTAAAGGCACATATTCTTTTTTCATTTCTGTATTCATGCACTTCAAGGGCCTTGTGTGAACCCTGCTAATAGTCTATAAATTGCATCGCAAAAACCCTAACAGCAAAAGCAAAACAAACAAACAAACAAAAAAAAAAAAAAAAGTACAAAACAGCAAAAAACTGTTTATAGAGGAGAAAAAAAAACAATCAAAAAACATTGCAGAGGCATATAAAAACACTTTCAGCTAGGGGTGTGGAAAAATAGTTGAATATTTGATCTGTAATTATTTTACGAAAAATAAAAACACTTCAAATTTTACTACGTGCTGCTTTGCTGATATAATCTAAGTTCGCAAACTAAAACTAAATGCACTAGGTGGTGCTGTGCATTATAACAAGCTGAAATCTGATTTCGTAATCCAGATTACATGCAATCACTTGCTACCCAGCTCTGCTTCACTGCATCACCAGTTCTGATTTAAACATTGACAAACTCTCAGGCACAATGTTGTTGTTTTTTAGGTCGCTTGGAGCATAAAACACTCAGGTGCAGGACGAGAATGATATAATGATATATAATCATTTCAAATACAGCACAGTGATTTATCCTCCACATCAGCACTTTTATCAATGGCAATGAGGCTTTTGGAAAGATGTCCAGATTGTATTGTTTATGAAATGGGCAGCATAAAGTGTGAATACTGACCTTGGGGAGGATGAGAGGACACTCCAGACCACATTTACAGGTGCCGTCGGCCAGCAGGTACGACTTCACCTGCTCCAGGCAGGACAGCACTGATCCACTCGGACTACAAACACACACCCAAATAATCACAATTACAGTGAAGACATCGATCTGTGAAAATAATGTTAGACCCTTTCTACAAATAACTGCCTGTGTCTGGAGAACTACATGAAATGACACCGAAGCACTCCAGATGAGGAAAGCTGGGTTTGGGCTGCTAACTAACCAGGAGCTGCTGAGCCTCGCTGATGATTCAAAACCAACAGGCTAAACATCCCATGATGATCTAGGACGCATTTTTTCTCCCTACGTTTTGCAGCGAACTCTCTTCAGATGAAACCATCAGTATGACAACAAAAACGAATCACAGCGCGTCTCTGCGTTAGGGTTAGGGTCAGCCGAATCTCAGAAACGACACGATCACCTGCTGTTTGGCACCGATACACAGAAATAGCTCAATAATGCCACCCTCGCAGCAACAAATAATGCAAAAATAGCGATACACGGCTGTTAGGGAATATTTAGGGATGTTCCTTTTGACAGGATTTAATCTGGACCCCGGGGACTCATGTTCATACCTGATATAAAGGACACCCGAGGCCTCCACCTTGCGCTGCCAGCCGATGGGCACCTGGGCGAGCTGACCTCTGCCCTCGACACCCTCCCGTTCTTTTCCTCCATTCATTTTTATGGACCGGCGCAAAACTCCTCGTGAGAGATCACACGCTCTTCTCTGTCCCGACACAATGTCTCATTCTGACGCTCAGAAGAGGGAAGACGGAGCACAACTTTCCTGAAAGCGGGGAGGATCTGCGGGCCGGACCGCGGCGAGACGGGCTCACAGCGCAGCCCAGAGAAAGGGCCTCATTACTTTGCCACTCAACGCAGACAGGAACTCCGCTGCTAGCGTCTGACCAATCAAAGCCATGAGAAAGAAGTCCGAAAGCGCTTCTGGTCTGGACATAAAAGCACCTCAAATGACGGAACACATGGAAAGACTTGCAGCTCCCAGCAGGCAGAGGGACCCGAGGGTCCGGTCAGGCGTCGCGTCTTTACAGCGGACAGCGCACCTCGCGATCTTCAGACGCACTGCTCATCGTGGACCGTTTAGCGGCAGCTCTCGCAAATTCATGGTTCCTAAAGAGAGAAAGACAACGTTATAATCCGAACACTTCTGGACATACGTGAGACCTGAACATTCACACAGTCGAGATCAGAGCTTTCACAATCTCCTCTAGTCATCCGTCTCATGATCATTTACAGTCGCTCTGACACAAACGTGCGTCTTTTGCGGCACCTTTATTATACAAAACTCGCCATATAATGTAGAAAATACCGTAAAAATCTGTAAATGCAAGATTTCATCCAAATGAACACTGATCACACCCTCAAAAGTTCAAACTCAAACTGGAACAAAATGTCCTTCTGTCCAATGTTGAAATTAAAAAAGAAATTTTCAATTCCAAAGTCTAATGAAAAGTAGCTAATCAAATTAGCATGCAGAATTACCTTATTAATCTCACAGGTCATGCGGCCTAAACCGTCAATCAGTCATCAAATCATTTGCAAAGAAAACAAAGATAATTCTCAAACTCAAGAGAACAATCTGCGTCCAGGAAAGATGTGAGGGGCTCCGAATAACTGGACACACACACACACACACACACACACACACACACACACACACACTCTTTTTATCAAAATCAGAGATATTTGGTCTTTCCTGCAAATCACCTGATCATTCTGATTTCTCATTAAATGAACTGTAAATCAAAGGTAGATATTACAATAAATGTCTTCAGTCACAGTCACTGTTATTTACAAGTATATAACCACATTGTTTTGATGTACTTTATACAGTGAATGACTCAAATCAACTAAAGATGAATCTAACGCTCCTCAGTCCATCATTTACAGTGAGAGAGAGAGATATATATATATATATATATATATATATATATATAGATAGATAGATAGATAGATAGATAGATATCTATCTATGTTACAGTGATATACATTTACATATATATTCACTAAACATCAAACATGAGTCCTGATTGGTCAGCACTGCAATAGACAGCTGAAAGATGAAATCAGAACACGCAGATCCTGCGCAGCAGACCTTTATAACGTAAACGCGTCAGGTTCATGCCCCGCTCTTGATTTGAGCACGATTTCAAGAAAGATCATTTTAAATCGTGGATGAATTTCATTAAGAGCCTTTCTATTCTGAAGCACAAACATCAAGAACTGAGGCGTGTGTCACGCTGGGCATTCTGGGTGAGGTGAGCCTATGAGACCTGACTTCACTCCTAAACGTCAGCAGTGTGAACAGGTGTGAGTTCAGATCACACCATACTCACAGCTGGACAGACAGAGAGAAAGCCGGACTACAAGACGACCAGCAAAGCCGAGATCACTGTGTCACTGTGCTGCTGACTCACTACAGGACTGAATGAGCAGCACACACACACACACACACACACACACACACACACACAGAGAGAGCAACTGAATGACAAAAACACAGGAGATGTTACAGTGTGATCGCACACACAAACTCCAGCTGTTCCACCCCACCGTGACCTTATAGAGGTCAGAGGTCACGAACTGCAGTGTGTACTTTTAAAACAACATCATCATGACCATCATCTCACAAACCACTGCAACTATTCACAAGCGGAACAACAGCAGGACACACAACATCATACATGACAGACACAACATCTCGATCACTACACGAGTGTCGTATGAGCCACATCAGGTCAGAGTGCGTGTGTGTGTGTGTGTGTGTGTGTGTGTGTGTGTGTGTGTCTGTGTTTGACACAATCCAGGTGCTGCCCACCTGTCAATAACATTACAGGATGAATATGTGCCTTCATAAGATCATGCCTGTCACATTCGTCTACAGACTGACAGCTGTTAATGCTGTGTTCAGCTGCTGAACAACGAAATTTGACTGATTTATGAGTGACACCGACTGGAAAATAATGTGAGTTTCGCATCAGATCAGACAGATTCACTGCTGGAGATGACTGATCAAAGTGGTCAAACAGTGAGTGTCAGACCCATGAGCTGCTCACACTCGTGTGTGTTCGGTGACAAACATCAGCTCTGTCACGTTCACAATCACTCATTTCTGCATGTAATACTCTCAACACAAACCCAGTGCAGATCAATGAGCAGCTGGGCCACTGCTAAAGCTAAAGCTAGCCATAGACGAAGACGAAGCGCATCAGAGCCGCACACGGGAGCGAGTCTCGGCTCAGATCAGCCGCTTCGGTTAGGCTCGGTTCTGGATGAAGCTCTGGGCTCATTATGGCTGCGGGTGAATCCGAGCGCACGCACGCGTACGCGTGCGCGTGCACGCACACACACACATACATACATACATACATAGAGACAGACACACACAGCTAACTGCTAACCTAAACAACACACGCGCAACGAACACACAATCGCACGCACAGAAACTCACGCGCCGCACGCACGTACCTGCTCGCGTGCGGGCCGGAAACACTCTTGCAGCGGATTTACACTCAAATGTGTCGCCGCGGCCGAAGCGCAGCAGCAGCGGCTCAATCTACCTCATAACACCCGCCACACGCCGCATTTCTGTCGGCTGGAAGCTCCTGGGACGATAATAACGAAGGAGGAGTCCGCTCGGGTTTGTTTCACATCGACTCTGAGCGTTTTAAAATAAAAACAAAACGGCCAAAAGCATCAACACATCCGCTGCTCTTCTGCGCTCGGGATGGAAAGATGGAGCTCCGCTGTGCGCATGCGCCCCTGACAGCAACCACAATGCACCGGGGCATGACGGGACACACGAATGAGCTCGGCCATGTAGCCCATAGATATATCTGTAATGTAGCCTACAGAGGGTGCCTATGAAATGTTTCATCAGAGCGTCGACGGCGCGCCGTGAACGCGATTCTTACGTGCAAACGGCAGCGCAAAACAGCCAACGGTGCACATGAACACAGGAACGAGCTTTAGCTGAAAGCGCCGCTAAATGCGAAACTTTGTGCTCAGCTGTGTGTCAGTGTGCTTTTCATTTGTATTCCATACAGGATCAAGTATGTACAGAAATACACGTGATAAACTGCAAATAAACGAATAGCTAGTAACAGTGCTCTAATGACTGCAGGAATAAAAACACACTGATCTCTGGATCTGAATGACATTTGACTGCTTTAATAGTTCTGGGTTATCATCACATGAATACACCTTGAATACAAAATCTCTTGTAAGGAGGTTTCCTCTTGAAAAGGCCTCGTTTAAGTCAGCTAAACTAGCACTGCTGAAAGAATGCCTCAAAAACCGTTCTTCTTATTTATTTCTTTAAATACATTAGGGGTGTATGTTAATATAGCAGTAGGTTTCATGTTTCACATATTAAGTTCGAAATAAAAACAATAAGTTCCGATCTAAGAATGGTTTATGGTTAAGTCCAGCCTTTCTGCAATGCCGAGTGTGTTTATTCGTTTGAACGTTCAGGGTTTCTTTGTTGAAGTCCTCGTTCAGATGAGAGGTTCCGTGAGGAGGAAGAAAGCTCGGACCCTTCTGTTCAGTGGGCAGGGCGATCGGGAGGTTCTGCGCATGCGCGTCTCGGTTACCTTTCTGAAGTCTGTCAAACAGCAGTTCGCTTTGACCGACGGAACAGCTACCGAGTCTTTTCATGAATAGAGAGATCATGTAGCAGCGCTGAGATTCGATCCATATTTCATTGGAAGTCGTGGCTATCGGTCGCTCATGAAGTGCCCGAAAGGACGCGGCTGAGATGCGCGACGCGCTGTTGACGCCCGTCAGACGCTTTCCGTGGGCGACCAATGTAGCGCTGTACGGCTGTCTGTTCGCGGGCGGAGATTTCGTTCACCAGTGCTTCTCGCGTAAAGAGCGAGTGGACTGGGCTCACACGAGAAATGTCGCCGTAGTCGCGTTCAGTTTTCACGGCAACTTCAATTTCGTTTGGATGCGCTTTCTGGAGCGCCGCTTCCCCGGTACCGCGCTGCGAACGGTGCTGCGGAAGCTGCTGCTGGACCAGACGGTCGCCGCGCCGCTCGCCATCAGCGCCTTCTACACAGGTGAGCTTCCGTTTGACGCAGGATGTGAGTGATGAGATGCGCGCAGGTAGAGCTCAGGTGTGTCGTGCTGTCATTGGGCAGGTGTGAGCTTCATGGAGGGCAGAGATGAGCTTCTGCAGGACTGGAAGGAGAAATTCCTCAACACCTACAAGGTGAGTTTACAGACTGAACGAAGATCTAGATCTGAGCTTTTAATATCACGAAAATTCGTCCCCCGCACTTATTCGGCCAAGTGTGTTCATACGGAGGCTTTCCAGGGCTGATGTGAATAAATATGCTTTTAAACTGAAAGAGACAGGAGAGCTGTTGAATGACCCAGAATGACGCGAAATGAACATCACTAAACTCTCCATGCAGTGTGTGTTTCACTCAGACTCGAAGCCGGAAATTCGTACAAGGAAATCCCTAATATGGACTAAAACCTATGGCTTTATGAAAACAGTCGTTTTCACAGAAAAACAGAAACATTTTGAAACATGCAGACATTAAACACACGATTGCGACAATATATGGTTTATTTATGTTTTTCAAGTCATCTTCAGGTAATAAATAAAGTATATAAACAATGCAGTGCTAACTGACATAGCATTTATTACTATATAAAAATACTCTGCCTTATTATGTGATTTAAAAAAAATGTGGTTGTAGTATATAAACAAACTATTATTGGTTATGGTCCAGCAGTGTATCTGATTTCGTAGCCAATTAAAAGATAGAAATAAGAGAAAAAATAAATATCATTTACAAGTTTTTGAACAGATTTTAATTTTTTATCTTCTGCTCACCAAGCCAGCATTTATGTGATCCAAAATACAGCAAAAACAGTAATATTGTGAAATCTATTTACTATTTAAAATAAGTATTTTCTATTTGAATATCCAATTTCAATATGTAATTTACCGCTGTGATTTCGATTTTTTTTTGCATCATTACTCCAGTCTTGAGCGTAGAATTCATTCTCATATTCTGATTTGCTGCTAAAAAAACACTATTATTATTATTATTATTATTATTATTAGGTTGAAAACAGCTGAGTAGATTTTTTTATCAGGTGTCTTTGATGAATAGAAAGTTCAGAAGAACAGCATTTAAATCTTTTTGTAACATTTCCAATCATCACTTTTGATCAATTTAAAGCATTCTTGCTAAATAAAAGTATTACTTTCTATAAATTTGCTGTATTTTGTATCAAATAAATGCAGGCTTGGTGAGAAGAAGAGAATAAAAAAAAAAACTTTTGACTGGTAATGTATATATTAAAGAATATATAATTTAATTTCTGTCCCCCAAACTTCTGATGGCTGTGCCCTGCTCTCTCCTCTGTCATTATGGATCTGTGTAGCGGACTGGAGAATGTCAGAGTGTTGAGTCAGTCACATTCATTCACTTCATTCTTGTGTTTGTTTCTTTGTGCAGACGGGACTGATGTACTGGCCGTTCATGCAGGTAAATCGCAGTCACTCACGTTTCTGCAGGGACGTTTTTTGTTCTCACCTGTTAATGCTCTTCGTCACACACAGTTCCTGAACTTCGCTCTGGTTCATCCGCTGATCCGCACTGCGTTCACCGGCTGCTGTGGCTTCGTCTGGGCCACGTTCCTCTGCTTTTCCCACGAAAGCGGAGACGGGACCGTCGCGGCGGCTCTGGACTGGATTCGTGACAGAGAGCACAAACGAGAGCCACGGAGCTCAGGAAAGGACAGGACTGAATGAGGCTCAGTAGGACTTTGAGATGCTCCTTCATATTTGTACTCCTCTACTGTCACATCAGAAAAACATGCAGATTACTTTGACCTGTCTGTACTTGCTGCAGATCCAATCCAACCTTTCTTAAGTTTTTTACTGAAATGTTTTTTTAAAGACATCAGTTATTCTTAATTCTATTGGTTTTGTTTGTCTCTGTTTTTTTGTTTTATGATTGTTTCTGTGTCATTCACACAGTTTCTGGGACATAAGTGTAGTCAATGTATTGCATGTGTGTTTGAAAGGGGTTCATTTAGTATTATTTTTTTCTCTGGAAATAGGGCACCCTTCACAATAATAAATGAATGATCAATAAGGTATTTTTTACTGCTGAAATCAGATGTGCCACACACCGTCAGCTCTATTACGTTGTGTTTGATGCTTTATTTGCACACTACACCAGCTCCAGTGGATTGACGTTATCTGAAATGTATTTAATAGGTTGGTGTTTGTTGTTTAGCAAACTGTAAATATCTTTAATATCTTTATAATCTTTTTATTCAAATATATGAAGCACCTACAAATTATATGTTAACAGAATAAACCCATGTTCAAAATAACGTAGACGTATGTTGTTTCAGATTATTTAACAGGTGGGGTATCAAATAATACAGCTGTCATGAACTAACACTTAGTTGAGTACTGTGTAATTATTACTGTTAATGAGTAATGTGTAATTAGTATTTTCTCTAAGGTTCATGACTGATAATGTTTCAGGAATCAAGTATTCTAACCCAGTCAATAACAAATGCTTATCATCGCTATTACAGTGCCACTGGTTTAGATGCAAACAGTAGGCTGTAAAATGCAGATGAAACATGGTTTTCTGGAGTTAGTCCGTCATCCTTTGTGCGCATGCGCTCTGCATCCCTCATCACGGTGACGTCACGGAGCTTCATTCTGTCAAGATGTTGTTCGGTTCCGCGGATGAGCGCAGATCAGCGTGATTACAGCTACGAGAAGCGACAAAAACGACGAAATCCGAGACCAGCGACATCGGCATTTATAATGGAGTTAAAGAAAGCCATTTCTGAGAGCGAAGGGACGATGAAAACATACGGAGCGCTGCAAGAGACAAACCGGAGCAGAGACAAAGGTGACAGTCACTTCAGGTTTTCATCTTATGATCAGACATCATATTAGCCAACGATCGGATATGGTTAGACTAGCCGTGATCAGTCTTTCTATCGGATCTGATTTCCGTTATTATCAGACACGATCATAGTGTTTCTGTCAGTGCGATAGCGATGATTGCAGTGCTGTTATCAGACACGATGCTGATGCTATCAGATATGATTTTAGTGTTATTCGTTTTCAACAAATGAAGCTGAGAAATTCAGTTTTCAACAACTCTGATGGCCTCTGGTGTTTTTGAGGGTCACCGCTGTATTTGTTTACGTGAGCCTTTCATTGAAAAACATGAATGTGTTCAATGTCTGCAGCTCTTTTCACACGTTCACTGCTTCATTTCATTAGCTGTGGACAGGACATGATTTTTATTACACTGGAGATGCTTTGTGTGTAATAGCATCCTGAGGTGGAACTGACATGTTAAATGGAGCCTTATCCTGTCAATCATAATGCAGAAATACAGAAACAGGTCCTTACCTCAGTACTTCTTCCGGCCATCAAGTAATATTTATTACCAATCTATTCTTTAGTAATTAGTTAAGCTTGAGCCGTCTGTTTTGGACAGCAAGTCAAATCGGTTTATGTTTATTACACCCAAAAATTATACGAGCTGGTCAGCTCGTGAAAATTTTTTTTAATAAAATGACAGCCTCCGCTGTTCAGCTGAAGATGATTTTGTAGCTAGCGCTCCACGTGCTTCTTCAAACATCCCACGTCCCACACTTCAGTCACTCTGTTGTTGTCTTGGTAAAAGTATACTACATTTTTAAAAACTTTTAGTGGAATTAATGGGAAAATGGTTGTATTAAATTAGACTTTTCAAGGGGAAAATTTCATTTCACAATAAATCATCGTTGTTGCAGCGCAGGGCTTCTCCAGATCCACTTTCCTGCAGAGTTTAGTTCTAACCCTGATCACACTCACCTGACTTCAGCTTTCTAGTAGTCAGGAAGATCTTGAAAGTGTCCAAGATAGTTTTAATGTGACTGAAAGTCCAAACAAACAAGGAACATGTGACAGAGCATCAGATGCTTAATAAGCAAACCAGTCCAGGAGGGTGATGGAGCAGGAGAGGACAAAGGGGTCAGACCCATGAGCTGAGAGACCAAGGCAGACCTCCACAGAGGAGGCTGAGAGAGGACAGGGTCCAGGACCGGCCCCCGCTGTGCGGTCTGTGGACCAGGATCCTTCCTCTTCCACGGTGAAGCGGATCTGCTTTGCTGAAGAGCTCGTTCCCTTGAGGACAGTCATTGCAAAGTTGAGCTTGAACTGGGTCACTGAGAGAGCAATAAAGAGTGATAAGAGAATTGTCCAGGAAGTGTGTGTGTGTGTGTGTGTGTGTGTGTGTGTGTGTGTGATAGGAGAAACTCCAGAGACTCACAAATGTGGTTCTCGAGGGAACCATCGCCCTGCAGAGAAAGATGAGGGCCATTCCTGTTCATGTCCTGTTAGATCATGTAAGGCCAGTTGTAACACGAGAAGCAAAGGATGGCGGGAGGAGATGCAGGATTTTTAATAAGAAGAGCGAAAGCAGAACAAGGAACGGGTAACACAGGGAACCAGAGCACATACATCTAACAGCTGACCAAACACAAGAGTTACTCATACAGAAAGACTAATGAGATAACAAGGAATACAGTAACCAAATCACTAATAAAACTACAAAGGACCACAAAACCCAACACAGGAAACAGAAAAACAAGAAACAAGGACTATAACAAACAGAGAACATGTAATAGTGACGTTTATTTGAAAAAAAGAAAATCAGTCTCTGAGACACAAAAGTGCCAGAAGCTGAAGAAACGGCCGCTGCGCATCTCACCAATCACAGGAGTTCAGCTGCTCATTACAGCACTTTCATTTTGGCCTTCTGTTTTTTACAGAACTATATAACACAATCATTACTGGATTTTAGAATATCATATCACTGTCTGAATGAAAATGATCCCAAAACAGAGGAAGACATTGACTGTTCAGAACTCCTAATCTTTTGTCAATCTTTTTTGGTGAGCTCTGTAGGGTCAACAGAATATACTGTATCATACACAGCTTTATAACAGCCACAGGAAAGATGAACTGAATACTAAATATCTGTGTACATCTGTGTGAACCTGAGCAGAAATGACTTCATTAATTAAAAACAACCAAAACACAGATTCAAACAGAGACTTGACGAAGAAAAGTGATACGGCAGTGACGTCTGGCACACATCTGACAAGAGCCCTGGGAAAACAATAATGCTAACATGCTCTAATGCTCTCACTCTCTCACTCACACACTCACACACTCTCACACACACACACACACACACGCACACACACGCGCGCACACACGCGCGCACACATGCGCGCGCACACACACACACACACACACACACACACACACACACACACACACACACACACTCTCTCTCACTCGCCGTCTGTTTGTACCCAAGGCCAGATGGACGTGTCCATGGTTGAAAGCTCCATGTCTGCAGACGAGATCGAGGCGGAAATGGCTCGGATTCAGCGCCTGCGGGAGGTTCTAGTGAGACGCGAGTCTGAGCTGCGCTTCATGTGAGTAGCTGCTGCATTTTCTGCATGTGTTCAGAACCAAACACTGAGATTCTCCTTCATTTTCTCTCTGAGTGACTGGTTTTCTTCATGTTCTTTCTAGGATGGATGATATTCAGCTCTGCAAAGACATTATGAAGCTGAAGCAGGAGCTGAGGAAGATAGTGGCAGTGCCAGGTGACTGACACACACACACACACACACACACACAAACAAACACGAATGCAGGTTTGCTGCCTAATTCACCTCAATTGAATGTGAAGCGTTGTGTTTCCATCAACTACATGAATGACATCATTATATGAAACCAAAGAGAATCCACCTCAGCATGAAGGTTTGAGAGTTTACTCATTTTTGTGCATTTGTGCACATTTCCACTCTATAGTTAATAAAAGTAGTTCATTGGAAACCCAGCCAACGAGAGGCGAATGAACGGTGAGCGACTGAAGGACGGAGTGGTGCTTATATGACGTTTTCATCTCACACAGACGCAGAGAAGACTAAGAAACATCGTCAGAAAGAAGAGAAATTAATCCAGGAGATTCATCAGCTGGTGCAGAAGAGAGATTTCCTGGTGGACGATGCAGAGGTCGAGCGCCTGAGGTGAGCGGTCACAAGTCGCACGTTTTATTGGTGATCAAACTGACTTTTGGAAAGATTTCTCTGCTCTGAGGTCGGTCTCTGTGTAACAGGGAGCAGGAGGAAGATAAAGAGATGGCCGAGTTCCTCCGACAGAAGCTCAGCGTTATACGGAGTAAGAGTCTCTCACATTCATGTTTCTTATTCCACCGCAGGACAGATCTGTTTGTCACGCGTCAGGCGTTGCGCTCGGCGTCACGTTAGACTGTTGCTAGGCAGCGAGCGTGAAGTGCACACAGAGTAAACACAGGGTTGACACGAAACATATTTGAGCTCAGAACAGAAAAAAGTCCTGAACAGCAGCATCTTATGATTGTTTGCCAGACAATGATTAGACTTTTTTTGAAATTGTTTTTTTTTTGAGAGGTCAGTGGCAGACGGGTTAAAGTTGAATCGTGCAGCAGCAGGATGAAGCGTGTGTCGTTTGCTGATTCGCTGTGTTTCTCACCGCAGGAGCTCCAAAGCCCCGAACGGCTGAACCTCCAGCCAACAAACCCTCCATCAGCAAGAGCGGCGCGGCCCTCATTAAGGACTGCTGCGGAGCCACTCAGTGCATCATCATGTGAAGATCCCTGAGAGTCCCCAAAGCAAGTGATACGAAGTGTTTTGATGAATATAAGTTTGTTGACTGGAGCGTTAGAAAGACGTTCAGCCCCTCTGTGATTCTGCAGCATGTCAGCGACTCCGAGGAGAGGAGCACCAGGAGCACGAAACACAAAACTCAGCTCAAGAGAAGCCTTCCTTCATTCTTCACCCTAACGGCACGAGTCACGAAGAATCGCTCACAAGCACAACAGAATCACGTCAAACAGAAACTTAAGAATCGTTAAATAAACACTGTGTATATTACGCTCATCTGACAGTTCGCAGAAACTTCATGTTAGACATTAGGAACCCCTGCAAGAAATAATCACTGAATTCATCATATTCATCACCAAATATTCCCCTTAGAAGCGATTCTGACGTTTAGGGGTTCTGTTACTCTGCTTCTTTAAACGGGGACATGTTCAACACAACCATGTCAGTGATAAATGTGCATAAACATGAAAACTATGTTTGGAGTTTTAGCATTTCTTTGCCTTTTGAAATGTGCTGGTATTTAAACAGGCCTGATCATCAGAAATCATTAGACATAAACTGAATCTAAATGAAGCTTGTGAATATTCTGCAAATAAAGTATCTTCCTGCAGTCTTTCGCTCCTGCATTCAGTGTTTGGAAAGCTGCTGTTCTGATGCTCCAGCTTTGTTTGCGTCTTTTATAGAGTGCTGTGTGTTTGTTTTTCTGTATCTGTCGTCAGTTCTTCACCTAAAACTTATGAATGCACCCAAATGACAAAACATGCACAGTTAACATCCATTTTATCTTAATATATAACTTTCTTTGGAAACATCAACAAAGACTGATAAACACTGTGACAAACGTACTGCTCATTGTATTAACTATAATCTTAACCAATGGCACATTATTAAACTAAAGTGTTGGAGTCTGGGGCCAATTGCATAAACTTCTTTGTTAAGATGGCGTCTAAACAACTAGTTTGACAAACTAGCAGTTAACCAAGGGGTAATCAGTCTTCATTTCTGGAATCAACAGACCAATCCAACTTTTAAGACTAGTCTTAACCTTTTATGCAACCAGCCCCTGGTTTGTTGAATAAGAAGACACAAAAAAAACACTGAGACTTGGTGCTGGATGGATGCCAAGACAAGAGATAATGAAGGTAGGATTGTTTGGCTGTTTATAGGGATTCTCTCTTGTGCTGATTGGATAGGGAGCGTGATTTCTGATGGTGAATTGGCCGTGTTAATTATCCGTACGTGCTCCTCCTGAAATTTGTTAATAAAACATCGCTTAAAATATTGTTTGAGATGGGTTTTCAGCAAGAGTATATACAAAAACTTACTAAATAAATAATCTATAATTGATCTAAATTCCTGGACTGCTCTTCCTTTTGTTTTTACTGATCCAAAATAACAGTTACTCTTTAATGCATTTTATTGAATGAGGTTTAACGCCAATAACAAAATAAGTGGGATAATTAGGTCATGTTAAATAATAAGCTTTTTCTTTCACTCCAGAGGATTATCAAGAACTAATTTCTAAGTATAAAAAACAATGGTCAGTTCTTATAGGGCACAGTTCTTACACGGTATACATGCCTCATATGACAATATTTTATTGCAGCGTTTTCAAGATGTGTGACATTATTACATTTTAGAGGGCCATAAAGATCTAATTTCTGTAGAAAACATGAATGGCCAGTTCTAGCAAGGGACATTTCTGATCATATGAAGCCATTTTATGCAATTTTAAAGAAACTGACCTCTATTTAATTTCAGAGACCTATAGAGAGGTGTAATTTAGTGCGTACAAAAAAATGATTCCTGAGTACTGTTTTGAGTAGCATGCATTCAAATTCAACAACACCAAGTCGTCACCATATTTCTCCATTTTATTTGCCTATAGATATGCAATTTAAAATACGTAGAAATAACAAACAGCTATCACCTCCTACTCTATCAGCACATCTAATAAACTGTAGCAGTTTGGAGGCAGATCTCTCCAGAAACAGGTCTTCTTTATTTTTATCTCTTTACTTGGCCAAAATAAGAGTGATGTTGTTTCTCAGTACTCTGCTTTGTGGCTGTCAAGTTTCAGCTATAGAAGCACGCAACATCCGGTGGGTGACGCTCGCTCTCTCTCTCGCTCTCATTGACTATCGCAAGCATCACACCAGAGGCAGGGAGGATTTTTGGGGCAAAAAAAAAAGTTTGTGACAAGCCTTGAATTGGGCTTAAAATCTCTCTTAAAATCTGTGCAGACAGCCTTAAGTGTGTCAAATGTTTGAGAAGAAAAGTTCTTCCCTAAATGATCAGTTCAAGTCTGTTCCCAAACAGCTCATATTGGACCACTAACATCTGAAAAAAACTTCAGAAAGTAGAGCTGTGTGATATTGAAGAAAAATGTGATACCTTGTTAACTAATGCAATATTCGATAAGCAATATGATATTGCTTTAAATGTGCAAAATCAATTTATATTATATTTTAAAATATTTAAAAATGTAACCAATATTCGTTTCACATTCTTTCTTAGCAAAGAAAGCATCACTACATCTTCTGGAAGTGACCAGCAGTGTTTAAGCATTACTTAAAAAGTAATGTCACAAATCTGAAAATGTAACTTCAACCTCAGTGTAAAAAAAAAAAAAACCACAAAAACAAAAAAAAAGTATGCCACTTATTTTATATCATAACATTGCTTTCTGTTTATTACTAATGTAAAGTACACTTTACTTCTTCAGTGCCACAGTAAAATACAAAAAATAAGAACAAATACACAAATTACAAGCATAGATAAGTACAAGTGTTACAAATAAAAGGTCTAACAGTAGTATTCAGGTACAGAAAAGTAATAATTAAGTGTAGAATAACACTGCATAGTGTTCACTGTATGAATTAAATGTAGATTCATCTTTGTTAAAGCTGTTTTGTTGTTTGATTAACATTAGTGACATATAGACAGCAGCATGTGTTAATAGGCTGCTGTCCCTTTAAGACTGACTGCATGGATCCAATATAATGACACGCCTCCGACTTCTTTCTCAGCTGTTTACATTCATTTAAAACATAACAGTCTGCGTTTACGAGAATGATTGTTGAGGCGGGTATTTTGTCGTGATTCTGTGTGTGTATGTTTCTGTTCAAATAAAAGATGTGAAAGACAAATCAACTGTTTGCGGGGCTGGAAACACGTCTCTGTGTTAATGCCCGCACTTTAACCTAACACTCAGATATCACATTAGGGTTAGCTGTGATGTTTACATTTGCGACATTTCAATCTTTTTGATATATCGTGCAGCCCAATCAGAAAGGCATCGATGCTCGACAAGAGGAACACAACTGAAAGCAGAACACCAAACGATGCTTGTGATATTTATTATACATGACAGAAATTTGGTCATTACATAGAAATAAAAAGAACTCCTAACAGGACTTTCTGGTGGAGACTAAAATCATACAAGACCTCCAGCGTCTTGAGGCCAAACGTCCACGTTACTTCACACGAAGATCATGAAGTTCAGCCGACGTCACAATCTGAGAGACTTCTGGGTTCATTGTGGTCGTCTGATAGAAGTGAGAGAGCAAACACACACTAAAACTGCACTAGACCGACGGACGAAGATGAGACACACAAACACGGACGTCGTCACATTTCTGCTGGGCAATAAATGCTCTGCATAAACCAAATATATCCATCACCAGCATGAGGCAAACGTTATGCAAACATGCATAAAATCACAGAGACTCACGTACTTCAGCTGGTACCATTCTGAAGGCATCCAAAGAGAGAAACCCCTAAAAAAACCAAACGACTGCGTTCGACGGCCGCACACGAGCGTTCGGATCCTCACAGACAGCTAACGCCTGAACTCTGTGTGTCGCTGCGAGCCCAAACGTACACGAAACAAAGACACGTTTACACAAATCAACTTCACCGTGACCCAAAGCCGTTAGCAGACCCAAAGCGTCTCACGCTCTCGTAGCGCCACGGCTGATACAAGCCATTGTAAAAGCCACCGGAGAGCGAACCGCAAACAAACACGCTAACTCAAGGTTCAAGTAAACAACCTTGGCATTTCCAGAGGAACAGCTACACTGATTAACATCATCCAATTAGCACGACTTTGCCAAAACGCATAAAAGAAACGCAGTGAAAGCTGACTCATAAACGATCGCTTTCAAACAAGGGTTTATGCACCATGTGCATAGAACTATCAAAGCAACTTCCGGACCAAAAAAACATCCGTAAAACGACAAACTGCCTCGGCCTGCGGAACATCAGGGCGTTTCTCTTTGGCCCGCTGAACTCGATATCGCAGACTCCCATAATTCACCCGGACGCCAGTGAAACTGTAAGATTAGTGTAAATATCCTCCGATATGCAGCTGAGACGATTTTAAACTAAACACTCCTGTAAGAGTTTCGATAAACACAGACTTCATTCACAATATGAACTTAAGCGACTCGAGACGGCGGCTTTGACCAATCAATCAGTTAAAAGGGAGGAAGGCCCTTCGATATCAGGCTCCGGCTCTGAAACGGACTTAACACAAAAGCGTCGATGACCGCTTGAGATCTCAGATCGGAAAAGAATAAAGTGAACTCCACCTTCCAGCAAACTCATTTTCCATTTCATCAGACGGAGCCCATGTGCTTCAAACAACACAAATAAAGTCTCAAACTAAGGCGCGACGGCACGTCTCAGCGGACGCACGCGGAGGAAAGGTTCACCGTAATGAAGGTTCGGACGAGAGCGCCACGATTCGGTTCCCTTTCACGGCGGCTCAGAGCGACCTCCGCCGATCGGCAGCGTTTCAGGCCTCAACCTAACGAATATTAACTAGCAACTGTAGCAAAGAAAGACAAACAAACACTTCACAGGGAGGAGCGGTAGGACGCTTTGTGAGTGAAGAACACGAGGCCTGCTGCGGTCCAGACAAACAGAACGCAGTCACGAAACTCACCACAGAGAACGTCCATCAGCCTCACAGAACGACACGCTTCACGAATATTCCTCGTCATATCAGAGGAGCACAGCTTTAGACTGACAGGGCGGAAGTGAAGGAGAAATTAGCCGCTAGTTTGACCTTGTTGCGTGCCGTGCGCCGGCCGGGACTGTCTGTGACGCAGGTTTTTGCGCTCGAGGGCTCCGGCGCGCCGCTCTCTCCGCGATCTGGGCCGTCGTCTGAAGCCGAGGGCGCGAGGTGACCGCCGGCCGACCGAGGCTGTCGATCGTGAACCGGCTCTCGTTCGGACGGACCGCGCGAATGCGGCTCGAAGCGGATCAGATCCCTGGGCTGCAGCTGCACCGGATCGGGCCGCAGCTGAGGAGACGGGAGGCACGACGGGACCGGAGCGCACAGCAGATCCACGGGAGAACCAGAACCCAGACACAGCAGCTCCATCTCACCTGCGGGACAGACACACATTCATGAACTCAGCTGAACACAGACACACAGGTTAACGGGTTCGAGGGGGTCTTTACCGCTGGCGGGGCTGTCGGCGGATCGGGGCTCTTCGTCAGGATGTGGATCATCTACACTGACCACAGGACTGTCTGAGAGCGCAGGACTGCCACGAGCTGGACACACACACACACACACACACACACACACACACACACACACACACACAGAGCTTGATTTCTAACACTCAACACAAAAAGCTCAAGTAATCAGTTCATTGCAAATTCACTTCAGCCAGACTAGAGAACATACACTTCTTATAACAACATTCATTAGTTGTCAGTTATAAAACACCAAAATTAAAAGAAATAAACATTTGAAATATATCAGTCTGTGTGTAATGAATGAATATAATATACAAGTTTCACTTTTTGAATGGAATTAGTGAAAGATCAACTTTTTGATGATATTCTAATTATATGACCAGCACCTGTATTTCAAAGCAAGCCGGGGCCACGGTCCTGACCGCATCATCACTGTCTGTACTGGGTGTTTTTAGTGAATATTTGCATTTATTCACATCTGACTGGATGTGGCGGACAGTCATGACTGAGGCAGGACACTACTGAATGATGGGCATCAGAGGGTATCAGAAGCGGGTATACACAAAGCCGCCTGATAAAGCAGCAGGTATACGCCGTTTACCTGCACATACCCTCCACTACACCACTTCATTAGTCAGCTCTTTTTTTGGCCCATTATCTGGTTTACACTTTTTAAAGTCTTCAGCTCAGGCTAACATGTGATTCAGATATATTTGTGACATCAGGGGCGTCAAACTTAGATCCTGCAGACCAGGCACCAACCGGGTCGGACTGAATCTCTGCGGGACTGAGCTACAGAGACACGAGGAGAAAAAGAAAAAAAAAAAACAACAACATCAATGATTCCAGTACCTCTCATGTCATTCTTCAGGACGATGATCTTTTTGTGACCGTGACCTTTAATCCAGACCACCTGTCAAAAGAGAACACAGAACAGAGAGTGCGTTCATCCGGAGACATTGGTGCGAGTGTGCCGAACCGAACCGAAGCTAGCATACCTGCGGGACGGCGGCCAGCAGCTCCTCCAGCGTCTTGTAGCCGTACGCCTGCGGCTGAAACTCTCGGCCGGTGTATTTGCTGAAGGCGCCGCAGAACTCAGACAGGAAGATCTGGTTATAATGATAAGTGTGCAGCAGGGCGCGCACGCCGCGGGCAAACTGGTAGAGTCTGGTCAGCCTCACGCGCTCCTCTGCGCCACCGTCGTCCCGCTCGTCTTCAGAGAGCTGCAGAGGAAGAGAAACGCAGGTCAGCGTCGGGACAGACCGCAGCGGGGGACGCGTGCCGCGGCTCGTACCTGCAGCAGGTAAGGCAGACTCTTCAGCAGCTCGGTCAGAGAGATGAAGCCGTACTCGCAGGGGTTGAGCGGCGCGGCGTAGCTGAGCTCGTACTGTTCCCTCAGCTCTTCCACTCCGAGATGATCTCGACCCTCGGGAAGCGACATCATCAGCGCCAGCAGCTGAGACGTCAAGGCACGCAGGGACTTCCGGTTAATCAGCTGCACCTCTTTGCCTTCGGGAGCGTCGACCACCTAAAGAGAGAGGGAGCACAAAACGTGCCCGAGATCATCTAGGGAGCCCTGGTGACGCCGCCGCATCCTCTAAAACCTTCTGAAAGGAAGGTTTACCTTCACAACGTGGCAGAGTTTGTTGAGCAGGGCGGGCAGCGTGGCGGCATCGTAGTCCTGCAGGCGGAGGCTGTAGCCGAACGTCTTGCTGTATTCACTCAGCAGCTGACCGACAGCAAGTCCCGAGTCTCTCTGAGCTCGCAGCAGCTTGACCAGCTGAGCCGCCAACGCTTTCACGCGCTCCACCTCCGTCAGCGCCAGCACCCGCTCCTCTCCGCACTCCAGCACCTGAGAGAGAGAGAGAGAGAGAGAGAGAGAGAGAGAGAGAGAGAGAGAGAGAGAGAGAGAGAGAGAGAGAGAGAGAGAGAGAGAGAGAGAGAGAGAGAGAGAGAGAGAGAGAACACACACATCATCTCAGAAACTCCCGTCGAACGCTCTAGCACCTTTACATCTGCACCCATGTACCAACCAGAAGAACGTCCGGAATGGCCTCAAAAAGCTCCATGAGTTTGGTGAAGCCATAGTAGGACAGTTTGCATTGGCGTCCGAAGTGGTGGTGATACGTGGGGATGAATTTGCTGAAGGGCATCCGGAAATGAGACTGATGTCTCAGAAGATCTACAACCTCCTTGCCAAACTGCCGTGTGCGTTCCACTTCCTCCACCGTCCGCTCTGAGGAGAGACAGACGCGTTCAGCGAGAGCGTCACCGTTACACCGGGGCCTAACCGGCTGCTCTACTTATAGTTCTGTTGGCCACAATGAAATCTCACTGGACCAAATTATGGCTCAAAGATGAATGAAGAGCAACAAATCATGGAAGTTTAGAATTAGTTACTGTATGATTATTCCCTCAGGATCATCAGGAAAAAAAACATAAAGAGATCATCTGGTGAAGCATCACGCTCATGACAATGCACTATTAGGTTTGTTGGAACACACCAAACAACTTTTGCACAGATTTTTCCCTGACCTGCAGTCTGGACACTAGTTGGGGAAAGTTAGGCAAGATTTTGGGCCGTCTGAGTCGTGCATGATGGACACATTCTGATTCCATTCCGTGAAACTCTATCAGACAGGTTTGAAACAGAGCAGACTGTTGCTGTTTGAGAACACGGTTTTCATTTTCACATGTCTCTTAGCAATGAGACGCATGTTTGTACATTAGCCCGTTTGTGTGTGTGATCATTTAACGTATGACACGCTAGGGCTGGACAATTAATCAAAAAGAAATCGAAACTGAAATTTACAACCTCTAACCGACTTAATTTGCTTATGTCAGTTGTTTTTCTTTTTTGAATCCTGTTAGTACTTTCCCCATTAAAAACATACTACCGCGTGTGTATTCGGCTCTAATACAAATACACGCATGACCATTGTGCTCAAGTCTTTTGCAGCGTCTCACACACGAGTGTCGCGTTTAAGATGCCGTGTCGAGTTTACTGAATTTAAACTTTAACATGCAGCACTGCTCATCAATGTCAGTTTCAAAACTATCGGAAACCAATGGACCAATCAGAAGACCACGGAGGCGGGGCAAGCGTTGCGACTTGTGTTCAGAGCAGCAGGTTGGCATGGCAACTTTTGTATTTGACAGCAAGCATTCCTGAGCACTGCATCTCATGTTTTAGATGCAAAGACATGTTCTGTGTGAATGACCAATAAGAACCTTGACTAAATACTTGCACATATAGAGAGACAGGACAACATCGCTAAGAGGAAGAAATCCACTAAATAAATATATATATCATATTCATTAATCATAAAATTAAGTTAAATCAATCAAAATTTAAAATTTAAGGTCATATCGTCTAACCCTATGATACACAGTATTTGTCTGTAGACTAGGGCTGGGCGATATATCGATCGATAAATTCATGCGCATCTCGTCAGTAAAGCCGGTTCTTTGATTAGCGGTAAATCTCCATCACCTGTTTTCAAATGGAGCGCCAGTTAATACACAGAGCCATAGATCACTGAAAAGCTACCCCAATGAATCACCCGCGAAACTAAACCCGATATTGTGTAGCTTATCAGTGATCTACAGCTCTGTGTGTTAACTGGCGCTCCATTTGAAAACAGGTGATGGAGATTTACCGCTAATCAAAGAACCGGCTTTACTGACGAGATGCACATGAATTTATCGATGGATATATATCCAGCCTGAGTTTTATACTCTTGAGATGCAGCATTTCGTATGCCATCACACTTGCAACCAGTGAGTTTGTGGTTGTCGAGCCAGACCCATTTTTCATGTTTGGGTGAACAGATGATTTGCTTGTGTCATGCTGTTCCTGGTTAAACCACTGTGTCACTGTCAAGCATTCACACGTTTACAGCAGCGCTTCACCTCTCTTGGGAACAGAGATGAGCGTGTCACCGTCCTGCTGAGAGACTGTGATCGTCGTGTCTGGAATCTCTGCCAACAGGTCCATCAGATCACACATCCCATAATCCACCACCTGCCAGTTCCTGGAGAAACACCTGACACACACACACACACACACACACACACACACACACACACACACACACACAGATCAGGATGAAGCAGCTATGCCTCATGGTCCAGATACACAGAGAGAGACTGCAGTACTGAGATCCTCACCAGTGATACGCCTGCGTGAAGTCCCTGATCACCACCTGTTTACTGGCCTGAAACTTCAGCAGCTTCAGCAGGTCCTGAGTGAAGCGTTTGATCTGAGCGCGATGAGTCAATGTCAACAAGCGCTTGGAGCCTAGACCCAGGATCTGCACACACACACACGCATATATTAAACTGGCCGAAGATTCACCGAGAATGTCAAACAGATCTTAAAACTGAATGAAAATGTATGCTCATGTTCACAGGGGCTTTCAGACCTGCAGCACATGAGGAACGGCCTCCAGCAGCTCCAGCAGTTTGGAGTACCCATAGTCTGACACACGGCACTGCTTGGCAAAATGGTGGTGATACGCTGGAATGAACTTTGTGATGGGCATCAAACAGGACGGCTGGTTCTTCATCAGATCCACCATCTCTCGGCTGAACTGGATGAGCTGTGGGTTCCCAACTGGGCTCTTACTGCGCTGCAGCCACGGATCTGACAAACAGACAGACAAAAACAAACAAACAAACAAACAAAAATACATGGGTCTTTTCATTTATGCGGTCATGTTGGCAAGAAAAAAAAAAAACACACACACACACACACACACACACACACACACAACAGTGTAGTTTTGGTTTAAATATTGGGGAGATTGAAGCGTTACCCGTTTTAGTCGAGTCCCAGGTCATTAGGTTTATTTATGGGTTTGCTTGATATAGCCAGGGATCTCCAACCCTGTTCCTGGAGAGCTACCATCCTGCAGATTTCAGATCCAACCTCAATCAAACACACCTGAACCTCAGCTCACAGCTCATCAAGCTGTTCAGGGTTACCTGATAATTACAGGTGTGTTGGAGCAGGTTGGAAGTGAAGTTTGCAGGATGCCACTCTACTTGTACTTGCTCTTATTAAATTGTACCATATAGTTCTTAACTGTAGCACGTACTGTATTAATCATTACCAGCCCAGTAATGACATTTTTGTTAATCTATATGCATTTGTTACGAAAAACAACAGCCTGTACATTTAGAAACAATAGCTTTGCCACAGTTGTAATATAATCTATAGGACAAATCTATTCTTTCAACAGATTATCTATTATACATTTTAAAACAAGTTAATTTACCACAATCACCATTTCACTATTGGAATCTCCTGAATGAATGATTCAATGATTAATAAGTTTTTAAGCGTGCAGTTGTCGCCACCTCCTGGCGGAAGAGGATAAGCCTTACAATACATACAAGTGTTCAGACTCTTTCGTTTTGATCGCTACTGTAGACAATAAGTGTTTATACCCAGACTATAAACTTTTATCCCAGTACTGCTGTTATTTAAGTGTCTGTAACACAGAAATAATGATCATTATGTGGTTGAAAAGACTGTTTGTGTTGCTCTTTCAGGATCAGCAGCAGCTTGAATGCAGATTTTAATGTCTTTAACACCTGTTTTACATCGTAAGCATCAGTGGAGCGTGAGCAGCGCGATGTGAGACAGTCGTAATAGACACCGCTGAATCGTTGTCATTCAGGAATAAGATCCCTTAGGTGTTTGAACAGATCGCAATTTAAGGATTAATCCTGCAGCTCTAATGTAAACATTGCAAAATGTTTTGCAAGGATATCATGACTTTCTCGCGAGACCAGTCCCAAGGAAAGATATCTGTTAGTGCTGGCACAAGATTGTTCTCTCCTCTTTTTAGTTTATTTGCCTTTTTAAGATAATGTTCAGTGTCAGTTTCTTCAAATAGATCGCCCATTTTACCATAATCTTTGCGACAGGAGCGGTTCACGGAAGTCTTATCACATTTTGAGTGTGCGGAGTATACGGTGATTCGTGCACAACAGCTGCGCTTCTGTCATAATGTGCTGGTAACTGGTCCGTTCAGTTTGTATGCGGGGTTAGCGCTTATAAAAACACCAAATTAAGGCGTGAATTAAAATAATTAATAGAGTAGGTTTCCATTAACTATATTAGAAATATTTGGGGGGGGGGGGGGGGGGGGGGGGATGTACATGCTAGTTTTGGTTATTGGGTTGGGGCTCATCTTCCCCCATCCCCCCCGCACACTACGCTCCTGCACACACACACCTGCGTTGGGCGGTGGGGGTTTGTTGTGAATCCACTTGATGATCTTGAAGCCGTTCTGGGCCGTAACGATAGTGACTCCAGGGATGCAGGTGATGAGGTGCTCTAACGGGACGCTTCCCTCCACCTTCCCCTCCTCTGCAACGTTTAAAGGACTGAACTCTGCTGCATAGCATTCTGGGAAACTGCGTACAGACAGAAAATGGTCACGTGTGTACAACAGATTACCAATCAATTTGATGGCAAAGACACTACTGGAAGAGAAGTAAACTGAGCAAAACTGACGACAACATTACCGTTTGCCCCAGAGCTACTTTATAGACGAACTTTATTATAACTTTGCACATTTATTAAACTGAACAAAAAACCTGCCTGTTTACTATTGTCCTTTTTTAGAATTTAGTTAGCATTATTGTTTAACATTGTAAAGCTGTAGAAAGTACTGTAGAAATAAAGGTAACCCAACCAATGAAGTAACTGTGTGTGTGTGTGTGTGTGTGTGTGTGTGTGTGTGTGTGTGTGTGTGTGTGTGTGTGTGTGTGTGTGTGTGTGTGTGTGTGTGTGTGTGTTTGTTTGTTACCTGAGCAGTGGCACTGTTCCCTCGTGACTCTGCAGTAAACTGTGGACATGAGCAGCCAAAACTTTCAGAGGCACCAGAACAAACGGGATCATGTAAGAATCCGGATCAAAATCAGATTCACTGAAACCAGAAGAGAAACATCTTAAGCTCAGAGCTTCCTCTCCAGCCCACAAGGAGCTTTTTCTGAAACAAAACAGCAAAAACAAACAAACGAATATATATCCAGAGTCACCTGAAGTCCTGTTGAGTGCAGTGTTGTTTGCAGATGGGCTCATGGTACTCCAGCTCCTCGAACAGAACCGGACTGGCGGTGTTGGAGCTGTCGTGAGAGTGTGCGGATCCCAGCGGGCTCTGGCGGGCCTGAGTGCTGGACAGCAGACACACGAGCCGCCCGCCGCTCTGCTCACGCACACACACCACCTCCGGCAGCCGGTACAGATCGCCGACCACCAGCTTACGACCGAACCTGCGGCACAGACACGGCGTCAGGGCTCCAGTCAAACACACAGGGGTACGCCTGCATCTGTGCGCCACTTACTTCCTCTCGTAGGTCTCTGTGAACTTGTAGAGAGGCAGGCAGTTGGCCGGAGCGTCCTGCAGGATGCTGATGATCTCAGAGCTGAGAAACAAACACAAACACATCTACAACAGGAAGAGACAAAGCAGAGGAAGACAGGAAAGGAGAAGCAGAGGAGCACGTGCGATACCTGAGGCTGGTGAGAGATTTGTTTCCGGCTCCGGTGACGAGCGACACGTGAATCCTCTTGCTGCCGATTTTATAGCGATGCAGCAGACTGACGGCGCCGATGGCCTGCTGGAGCGAACTCATGTGCACTCGCGCCTTCAGCTGATAATCAGTGTGAGGACTCAGATCCACACTCTTCACCTGCGCGCACACACACACACACACACACACACACACACACACACACAGAGTAATGAAGCTCTCTTTCAATGCACTCAGGTTCTGAATTTCTGTAAAATGCAACTCACTCTGCCGTGTTTAGCAAAAGCGTCTCGCAGTATTTGCTGCAGGTCCTTGCGTGACATCCTGTAGTCCAGATTAGTGACCTGAACGTCCACTCCGTCAGAGAAGGGCTCGGCCGGACCGTCTGCGCAGCTGCTGGGGGACGGAGCGCTCAGAGGAGACGAGCGATTGGACAGGCAGGGGGACGCGCTCCTGTAGACAGCAGAGACCGAGCGACACGTGACGAGAACGCAAGTGAGCTTTACTAAGCCTTTGAAAATAGTGACATTTACTTACCGTGATGACCATGAGCTCTGAGAGAGCATCATGGGACTGAAGCTCCGCTGCAAACTTAGTTTACTGAATGCTGAAGGAGTGCTGACCTGAAACGGCTGCCCAGGAGAGTCTCGCCTTCAAACACACACAAAAAATAAAGTCAGCATTCAATTAAAAACAGTCTCAGGGCTCACATAAAACAATAACAACAACAACAACACTTTTAATTAGTGCATTTCAAGACCTGCAGATTGCTTTACAAATACATAAAACAAATACATAACCCTCCACTAGTAGTGCTAACACACATTAACTGCTGAATCAAAGATTGGATTAGTGTGACAAAAACTACCTAAAATAATGGATACAATCTTTAGTAAAAAATAAAGAAATAAAAATGTGTGTACGTGTGTGTTTTACCTGCGGCTGCGCTGCGGCAGCTCTGCCGGTTTACCAGCCGCTGGCAGGACGGTGAGACTCTGAGGTGAGGCAGTCGCAGGACGGTTCACAGCACTCACGGCCTGCAACAAACAAACACACAAACAGCGGTAACTTTAACACACGCGAGCACACGGCCGAGTTCCCAATGAGGCGAAAGACAGGAACGTGACGGGGAGGACAGACAAAGACAGAGGAAGATCTCAGCAGAGGCACGCGGCACAGACGGCAGCGGGACGGCGGCAGGGGACGAGCAGCGCAAGCGGGGACAAGCGGCAGCACAATGAGAATGGCATGAGAAGAGGAAGCGTGCGATTGGAGGATGATGGGGAGGAGGCGGGCAGAGGCGGGTACACAGCTGACCTGGGGGAGGGGTTTCATCACAGGGCTGCACGAGGAGGCGTGGCCTGCTCTCCTGGGGCTATACGGGCGCTCGTGGGCGTGGCTTCCGCCCTGGCAGGAGCGAGACGCCCGCCGCAGGCGACGAGGGGAGCGCGGCTTCTCCACCGGCAGGAAGACCGAAGAGGAGGAGGCGGCGGGAGGCCGGCGCTCCTCTTCCTCCTCCGGGCCGTCGGGAGAGAAGGACACCACGATGCGGTGGCCCAAGACGTCTTCGTTCACCATGCGCTTGCGGGCGCGCTCTGCCGCGTCGGCGCTGGCGAACCGGAGCACGCCGCAGCCGCCGGACACGCCCAGCACCTTCCCTCCACAGTTATTGGAGAGGCGCTGCAGCCGGTTGGCCACAGCTTTGGCGTCGCGGTGCGTGGGCAGGTGGTGCACAAACAGAAGGCTGAAACTGGGCTGAGGAGCAGACACACAAACAGCACTCTGGGAGATCTGAGATGGTGCTGGAGTTCGGCTTCTAGCCCGCCGTCGACAGATTTAAACGACGGGGCTCTACGAACTCCATTAAAATCTCAGAGCGTGGAGTCACACAGCGAACGGCTTTACGATCACACGACTTACAACGGCGGCAGCATCCAAACGCGCCGTTTCCAGACAGAGAAGCCGACCGGCCGGCCGCTCTCTGCGTTCATCAAATCAGCGTTCGCCCTGTAGGAAATGCAATCAGGAATAGGGAGAGTGAGGTGTGGCGGCTGACCTGCGATTTGACGACCATCCCGGGCGGAAGGTCCGAGACGAACTCCTCGAAAGGGACGCGGAGGTGCGCGTGCTGCAGCAGAGCAGACGAGGCCTGGCTCTTGTGGACCAGAATCACCTGGAAACCGTGCCGATGGCGCAGGTCGCTCAGCTCGCTGGCAAAGTTGACGTCCGCTGCGTGAAGGACAGACGAAAAGCAGCCGTTACAGTGGGCCGATTCAATCTCGAACATTTATTAGAAAGACGAGCCGCTTCTGCAGCTGTATCCAGTCTCCCTCTTCACATATCAAAGCAGTACATCACTAGAGTTGGGTATCATTTGAATTTAAAGCAATTCAAATTCCAATTCCCTTCTCGATTCCTAGTTTACGAAGGAAAAAAAACAAACATTGAGAGGTCAAACACATATGTGACTCTGGATCACTAAAACAGCCATAAGTGTACATTTGTCAAAATTGAGATTTACAACATCATCTGAATAACTAAACTTTCCACTGATGTATGGTTTGTTAGGATATGACAATATTTGGCCGAGATGCAACCGTTTATGAGGGTGCAAAAAAAATAAAAATAAAATAAAATCTAAATATTGAGAAAAATCACCTTTAAAGTCGTCCAAATAAAGTTCTTAGCAATGCATATTACTAATCAAAAATTTTGTGTTGATATATATTTGATATAGAAATCAGCAGCCTACAGAACACTTAGGGCTACAAGGGAACTTTTGCCTATGGATTTAAAGGTGCTGTATGTAAGATCTGACTCTACTAACGCATAAAAATACCATAATATGTTTGCTGATATTTAAAAAACATGCTAAGTTAACATACTCGTTTATATGAAAAACAATGCTACAGTTATTCTCCTTTGAAAATGTGCGTTCTGTGCCGGAATCCTGTCTCTGTTTTGGTTTGTGTGATCCGCCCACTGCCAGGTTACCCAACTGTATTACAGCACCCTGGGTTGCCAGTTGGCATAAAAAAACAACACATTTAATTTCAGTCATGGTAGAAAATTCTACCCATCGTAAAAAACCTCGGCATCCATCCAAAAAAAAAAAAAAAAAAAAAAAAAAAGAGAGCTTAAACAGACGAAGGTTTCAAAACAAATGCTGAGTTGGCTAATTTTGTCCTTGACAGGTAATAATTAGCTAAAGTTAGTTAGCTACATTTTACATTTAACATTCAACAACAACACTCACATTTAAACTGTGTTTCGTGGGGCCGCTCAGGCGGCGTGTATTGGAGACCATGCGGCCGATTAGTGCGGAGGTGCAGACGGCTCCTGGCTGTTTATCACATTGGTAACAACCGTGACAGAAAAATATGAAAACTAATAGAAATGCAACAATTAATTGATGTAGTTAAATTATTCTAACGTACATTGCTACATATTGTTTTTTTTTAGCTATTGGGGTCTGTCTCAGGCTGCAGTGATAAAGAACTCAAGGCTACTACCATTTAGACATGAATGCAAAACTATTAATTTTCTTCAGCAAAGTGTTGTCATTGGGGCAAGGAAAAAAGTAAAAATAGTAACTCCAGAGTGTGGATTTGCAGAGTAGAGGGCTTAGGTTTTCGGCAAAACGGGCGTAACTGTCTGTGTATGTTTTAAGTCATCGAGGCGGTCTCGTTTGAGAAAATTAACCTTTAGATTTAAAAGTAAGATATAAATTATAGTATTTTAAACCTCACAATGAATCACAGTCTACTTGATTGCGATTACAATTGGGCCTTAACGTACGCGGCCAACAAATGCGACGCAGCAGCAGCCTCCACAATTTAACGCACATTCAGATTTATAAAATCTACATGAGGTGGTTTATAATTTGCAAACAATTAAAATATTGCAAATGTAAATCAGCTGATCTAGTGTAAGGCTCGACACTTTCCAAGGTCAGGTTATGCTCGTTCCTGTTGGTGTCCTCTGTCTGGCAACCTGCGCGTTCAATATTTTGCATTTGGAGTCAATACCTAGTCCAACCACTGTCAATCTTACATACAGCACCTTTAACAAAAATACCACAGCCGAAACAACTAGACTGATATAATATTTCAAACATTCAAATGTTTAGGACGAGTAAACAATAATAACAAAAAAATAAATAGATAAATAAATAGCAATAGCATAAATAAATACTACTTTTACAAAATTAAGCTGAACAAACTATAGGTACAGAAACTGAAATCAAATACTTTTGCAGTTTTTTTTCATAGATTAATTCGATTAATTCTCATTAATCTGTGTTCGGTACGAGAACGTGCGTCAGATGTGTGCGTGGAACTTAAAACAGTTAGCAAGTTCCTTCACTTCTAGCACATTAAAAAAAAAAAAAAATAAAAAAAAATAAAAAATAAAAAAAAGTTTAAAAATCATAATAAATTCCATGAACACAGGAATCGTTAAGTGGAATTGAATACTCGTTTGTTGGAAATTTGGAAACAATTCCCGAAACTCAACCTTATACACTCACAGCGTGGTGGCTTCCGTTTTAATGGCTTCAGTTTTGCTGGAGAAAGTGGAGTTGATTTTTTTGATCCGTTATATGGAGCACTTTCATCCAAAGAGATATAGAAAAATCTGACCTCTCACCATTTACGCCCATCAAATATTCTGAACCCAGAGTTTTACGAGCGCAGACACCTACACGAAACAACGATGACCGTGGCAGGTGCGGCGTGCGTCTCTGCGAATCGTCTGAGGCTCTGGCGCAGTTTGTCATCCGCTGCATTTTTGGCGGTGGCGTTAATGTGGGCGACGGTCACCTGAGCGGGACAAATCAAGACATGAACACACACGCTCTCTCCTGAAGAGACGGGCGCGAACGGAGCGATCACACGCACCTGGCAGTTGTTGAGCTCCTGAATGACGGCTTTGTTCTCTTTGTTGATGTCGCACACGCAGATGAACTCGGCCTCGCGGTGTCCCTGAAAGAAGCGCTCTCGGAGCCTCTGCACCACCGTCGCCGCCGAGCGGCCGCTGGGAACCGCGCAGTTCTCGATGTCCCAGAACACCCCGATGGGAGGCAGCGCTTCGCTCTCCGGAGGACCTGCGGACACAGACACAGCGAACGACACTCGTCTACCTCCTCCAGACCGTACCTCGCAGATCGCTAACAACAGCACAAGTCAAAAGGTGCATACGGACCGTATTTCTGTGCGGTTTTGCCCAGATGGACACCCAGCAGACCGTCGGCCGCCGCGCCCGTCACGCCGCAGCCGTTGCACACGGGGAGGGGAGGGGGAATGTTCGGCCAAACCTTCTCCGAGTCGACGTGTAAACTCTGAAAGCAGAAGAGACCGACGTCAGATATCACCGCACAATCCACACAGAGCCTTACGCGCGTTTTACCACGTTCCCGCTCGCCCTCTGACGGCCGAGGCTTTATTTTACTGGAACGAAGGATGTGCGCCCCAAAACACGAGAGCGGCGGTGCGATCCACCAACCTTTCTCCAGCAGTCCTGCAAACAGTGAGCGCCCTTCAGGCAGAGCGGCGCGTGCCCGACGCCGAGGCGCAGCGAGTTAGAGCAGAGGTGAGGGGGTGAGGACGGGTCACCGTGAGAGAAAGGGTGCTGCTGCGCTCTGCGGCAGTGACAGACGCCCGACGGCGCCGGCTTACACGCGGAGCAGACGTGCAGCTGCCTCAGACCGGCGCAACAGGGCGCGTGGCAGCGCGTCGCCGCGGCGGAGGGCGTCCCGAAGCTCGCGGGGGTCTGCGGCGTCGCCCCGGGACCGCTCTGAGCCGGGGACGAGGGGTGAGGAGGGGTGCGGGTGTTGGTCTGAGAGAGAAACAGAGGAAAGCCTCCACCCGTCTCGCTAGAGCTCTGCTGCAGGTGGATGCTGGCTTCGCAGCGGGAACACACGCTTACGCTGAGGACGCCCGGCTGCGGCGGCCCGACACACGGGTGGGTGCCGCTGCTGTGGAGGGGAGGAGGAGGAACGTCCTTCAGCTCCAGGACCGGCTTACGGACCTCCATGGAATCGCTCTGGAGAAACACAAAGACAGAAGCCTTGAGAAGTTGCTCCACGTGACACTAAACACAGCAATGGAAAAGAAACACTGAGGTACTCTCGAGTCACCGCATCGCATTTCTGACGAGTTGACACAGAAACAACAGCAGCACTATAAACCCTCGCGAACACCTATAGGTTTCTGCCCAAGTAGCGGTACTTCTGATTGGGCTGAGGCTGGGATTTTTGCGAGTTTGAAGTTAAAATATTTGATGGACAAATAATATGTGTCCAGAGCAGAGGTCTTCAACCCTGGGGACCCACTATCCTGAAGAGTTTAGCTACAATCCTATTCAAACACACCTGAAGCGGCCAATCAAGCTCCTCAGGACTGCTTGAAAATTGCAGGCAGGTGTCTGAAGGCGGTTGGAAATAAACTTTCCAGGAGAGTGAGTCCCCAGGAGCAGGGCTGAAGACCACTGGTCCAGAGCATTCACTCACTATCATTAGCTCATTTTCACTGCATCGCATTTCTGACGAGTTTCGACACAGAAACAGCAGCACTATAAACCCTCGCGAACATCTCACCTGTGAGTGCAGCAGTCGTCGAGTTTACAGAAGCGTCACTCCTGAACATCCCAGCTGTCTGCCATCAGCACCTGCGGGACAAACACAAGCTGACTGACCTCTGATCAGCGTGAATGTGCTCCACAACTGAATAAAAACAACAGCAAAGCCATCTCAATGACACGAAACTAACGCAACCGGCGGCCAATCAGTCAAATTAAAGCTAATGACGCGCACATGAGACTCTGATCCACAGATTCTTTCTCCAGTTTTTGTCGGTGTTTGTTATTGTTTGCACGTCAGCCGTGTTCCGCGCGCTGCCCCTCGGTCGCCGTTTACGGTTTCGTGGAAACATTATCAGACACGAAACAATCATTTGTGACGAATAACACTGAAATTCAAGGCCTCTAAAAAGGCATTTTGAATTAAATGCAGCTCACCGTCTCCCGCCGGCCACAGTGCCTCCAGGCGTCTCCCTGGTTACCAGACTTCCGACAGATCGGCGCCGTAAAACCAACACGGATGTCGTAAAGTGAACATTGTTTTCACAAGAGCGGAAGTGGTTTACGGCGCTTACTTCAACATAAGAATTTAATGTAGAGTTCAGATGCAAAAGCCTCTAAGTCCATCTGACATCTTTCTTGATTTTTTTTTTCCTCAGGCTCTGATGTATAGGTTTCTGCCTGAGTAGCGGTACTTCTGATTGCGCTGAGGCTGGGATTTTAGCGAGTTTGATGGACGTATGTGTCCAGAGCATTCACTCACTATCATTCTCATTTTTGACAGAGATGCCTTTTAGGGGGGTTTGCATCTGAACTCTTCATATGTCAAAATATTACGTTCACTAACATTGCATAAACATTTGGGCATTTTCAATGGGGCGAGTAACTTACTGTGACAATCGTTAATCACGCGATTGGTGTTTATTAACGATCTGATGAGGCAGTCTATAGTGGGAGTGTCAGATGTTACAGAAGGACAATAAACGGAGTGTTCATGTGTCGGTGGTAATTAGAGGTGAAGTGTTTATTCAGGATGATGACACACATATGAAGAAAACATTCATGCACATGAAGAACCCAAACAATTATAATTCAATCCTCCACAAACAGCTCTTATTACTGCAAAAAGCCTTTCTGCTGGCATTAAAGCCTTCCAAACTGAACACACGAGCTACAGATGGTTAAATACACACATACATATATAGAGAGAGAGAAAGCAAAAATAGATGACAATTCAAAACAATAATAATGAATGTGAGGAGCTAATTTTAAAAAGTTAAAAGGTAAATCTAATGTTTTTGTTTTTTTTTTAGCTCAGTTTACTACGTTAATCAGCTGG